>BEXV01001475.1:16806-28210 GCA_003118195.1 Hemicentrotus pulcherrimus
GGGGGGGGGGGGGGGCCGGGCGAGTATAGCGGTCTTAAGCTTAGGATTTGTGCATGTACGCACATCTGTTTGATTATATTTATTAATACATCCTTTTCATTTCATTTTTATGCACACACTGATGATTTTATTTCCCTCAAAGATTTGTTTTTTTTTCATTATAATGCTTTAACACTTAAACTTTTGTTAATATTTTTTTATTTATTTTAGTATATAGAAGAAGTTAAAGGATACTGTATTATTTTTGTTGTATATATGTAAATACAAAACAAGCAAGTTTTACATTCATATGTAAAAACAAAATTAACAGAAGAAAAACATCTTGCCAAAGAATGGAACTAGGCTCGACTAGCACTTGTGCTAACTTTTAATTCCCATTATCAACTTCACCTAAATATAGTAATATACATATTTACGCATATATCCTTTGTACATTTAATAGTATGCAGATGTTTGTCTAAAAATATCGTTTTAAAACCATTGCTTTCAATCGACATTACTCTTATGTTTTGTATACATGTACCAGTATTATTGTTTGCATTGTGTGATTGTTCATACGTGCTGTCATTATTGTGATGTGTGTTGTTAATAAATTCAAATTCAAATTCAAATTCAGCTTTCCAAAAAAAACCAACCCCCCCAAACAAAAACAAAAAAAAACTTAAAAGATTTAAAGATGTAATAACACATAGACTAATATATAAAAAATAGTAAGAACAGACAACCCTAAGTATTGTTAGGAAACAAACATTATAGATTTAAACTAAAAAATCAGAACTTGGACTTCTGAATAGATATCCGCCAAAAACACTTTTGTCGTACAGCCCTGTAAATTAATCACCACTAATTAATTTTAGATAGGGTCCACTTTTCCGCCTGTTTTGATAATTATAATATATGTAACATTTTCAAAGCGCTTAATACCATGTTTCTGGGCCCATTACAATCGAAAACCAAGATATGTTTGTCTCAAGATAACAGATAATCAGATCATTTCATTCAAGTTAGGGTAGAATATAAATATTGTACTCAGATTGAGTCTAAAAACATAAAATGAACTTAACTAGAACTTTATGAGAAATGACAACTTTCAACAGTTTCCGTTTCATTTCGTACCTTTATTTTTGCAGACATTTCCTTTCAGAAAAATATAATATATACATTGAGAGTACATGAGGCAACAATTTGATACTGTGTGTGCTTCAGTATTGATCAATTTAAGTGATATAAACAACACACATAACGCACCAACAAATATATCCGTACCTATTAGGTGGCTTTTTTCTTTTGCAGAATCATTCTGGGAGCCAATCAAACCCAATCGGACATTTCTTTGTTGCATATTTCAGATTTGGAGCGTCTGCACTCGGTCTTGTTCACTTGTAAGTTGTTTTTTTTATCTGCTGCTTGTTATATACAAATTGAATGTGCTAAATTACAAAGAACACAGTGAGTTTAAATATAGTAAGAACATATTTGTGTCGAAAGAGGAATAAGACAACCATTTCAAGAGGATTTAACATGACTGGTCATGACAGGTCTTTTAGTCAGCATGACTTATGCACTTGAATGTGATTTTGATACATTTAGTGTTTATGTACGACAGATTATTCTGTCCTAAATCAACAACAAATGGTTGATAGATGCAATATCGATATAAAATGTTGATCTCCTTCATTACGTGTCGTTTAGTCAATGTGGCATATGTACATTCATATAGCTGTCACATTGTTTCGTATGTTGGTTTAATGGAATCCTCGATTTTTTCAACACATTCTTTAAAATACATACTACTGCTATGTAATGTCATAGCCCCTCTGGGCCGCCGGCTCCCCTCCCACATATTCATCATCGTTACTCTAATTCCACCCTCCCAATTCATGATGTTGTATATTCATCCTGCACGACACCTATACCACCTCGGCACTTCCCTTCAAATTCGCTTCCGATAGTTGCTAGTACAACACTCTCGCTTCTTTTCTAGTGTCAATACTTTGCGATCTTCCTTTTTTTTACTTGCCACGATTCTTTCCTCATGTGGTACCGTTAAAATACATTTTTAAAAAAGTTAATTGTCCCTGTTTTCATCAGATTGTCTATTTGATGCTGCTGTGATATTGTTCCGGATAGATCCTGTCTCCAGCATAGCACTTGGAAGGAGATACCCGTCGAGATCTGTGTTGATTCCGGTTGCAGGACTTTGGTAAACAGTTTTCATATCCATGTACTCTTGTATCTCTTTTTGTGACGTGTCTTGTAAGAAAGGGACCTTCCTTTCATCTCCGGTACAAGCGATTACTATGTTCGATTCCTTGTCATGATTTTCACGAGTTAGTTCATATGTTACTGTATCACCACCGTTCAATGAAGGCATTGTGTGTTGAGGGACACATCCATCAAGAGCTATGTCCGTCCCCGTTTTCGGCTTTTGGTAAACCGTTTTCATTTCCATATAATCGTTTTTCATATCTTCCTTTATGCCTTGAGATAATGACCCCGTTCCTGCTTTTTCATCAGAAGGTTTTCTCTTATCTGATACCGACTTTCTGTCGTTTAAAGGTATTGTTGTGTTCGGAAGGAGATAACCGTCTATGTCGAGGTCCTTATCAGTTTGAGGTGTTTGGTAAACAGTTTTCATGTCCGCATACTCGTGGCCCTCTTCTAAATCACCACCATGATTATTTTTTATATTTTCTATATTTGATTCATAATGATGACCAAAAACACCTTCTTTTTCAATAGAAGGTTTTCTCTTATCTGATACCGACTTTCCATCGTTTAAAGGTATTTCTGTGTTCGGAAGGAGATAACCGTCTATGTCCAGGTCCTTATCAGTTTGAGGTGTTTGGTGAACAGTTTTCATATCCATGTACTTGTGTATCTCTTTTTGTGACGTGTCTTCCGGTAAGGGGACCTTTCCGTCACCTCCGGTACAAGCGATTTCGAAGTTCGATTCCTTTTCGTTATTTTCCTGAGTTAGTTCATATGTTACTGTATCATTATCTTTCAACGAAGGCATTGCATTTGGAAGGACGTATCCATCAGGATCTATGTCCGTCCCCGTTTATGGCTTTTGGTAAACCGTTTTCATTTCCATATAATTGTTTTTCATATTTACCTTTATGCCATGAGATAATGACCCCGTTCCTGCTTTTTCATCAGAAGGTTTTCTCTTATCTGATACCGACTTTCTGTCGTTTAAAGGTATTGTGGTGTTCGGAAGGAGATATCCGTCTATGTCGAGGTCCTTATCAGTTTGGGGTGTTTGGTAAACAGTTTTCATGTCCGCATACTCGTGGCCCTGTTCTAAATCACCACCATGATTATCTTTTATTTTTTCTATATTTGATTCATAATGATGACCAAAAACATCCCTTTTCCGTCTTTCAGGTAATTTAGGGGCAATGTTCAATGCTTGGTAACCAGTAACATGTGACAGAGCGTGCATTGATGACATAGTCGTTACGTCCATATATATTTCAGTATCAAAATTCCTAGCAGCTATTCTCTTTTTAAACCTATGAATACAGTACCCAAGTGATGCGATCAGAATGCAGCTTAATAATAAAATACACAGTCCAATTAAAATTATCATTCTGAAATCAACTAGTAGAATTGGGACTGCACTTGATTTTAAATTTCCAATTTTACTCGTGTAAAGCGGATGTCGCGGTGTGCTGAAGTTTTGTCCTTGCATTTTTGGTGGAACTGTCGTAGTTTCATGTCCAATTTGCAAAAGCTTGGTTGTGTACGCAGAAGGTAGTTCATCAGAGGTGATCAAGTCCGAGTATTGCTTCAAACCTAAAAAGGCATTTTGAAACAATAAATAAGTGTCTTGTACCAATAAATATTCATGGAAGTAAACAAATGTATGGGATTGCATATATAAAAAATAATGAATAAAAACAGGCCTCTTTTGTTAATCTAAAACATTGCATGAAACTGGATTCACAAGAAGGGAATCTAAATCTTGCCACGAATCCTGTGGCAGTTCTTAATATATTTTATTTGAAATTCTTTGGTTATAATTTTCAATGTTTAATTGTCTTTTTTACTCAGTCAAACGACAGGAGCTTCCATAAAATTCCTTGCTCCCGATTTTTTTCCTTATATCGAGAGATCTACGAAAAATGCAAGTTTTATATCAGGGAAGTTGTGTTCTGAATGCATAACGATGTTGCCCGTGTGTTTGATCACCGTAATTAAAAATGTACAACTAAGTCTGCTTTTTCGCGGACAATTTGTATCCAGGTGTATGTATATTTTTTAACAACGGATTTAGGTTATTACCTCCGTGTCTACATATGACACTGGCATCTTCCTTGTGTACACAATTATGAACACCTATTCCCTTATGTTTGCAGTCTTTGAGGTTGGTTTCTGTTCCATTGCACTGAACACCATCCAGAAAGATATCACCAGAACCTTGACCAAACCTAGCTTGGGGTAGAGCAGCTAAGGCCCCATCAAATCCTAATTGTCGACACACAACTTTAGCATCGTCCAGGTCCCAAAAATCATCGCATACAGTTCCCCAAGACCCCTTGTGTAGTATCTCAACTCTTCCTTCATATCCATCAGATCCATCGACAAGTCTAACTGGAATGTATAGGAAAAAAACTGGACGGGTTAAATTGATATTGACACCATCAAGGAGAATTATTATTTAAAAAATAGCGATTATCAACGCAGAATGGTATATTGTAATATTGATAAACGCCTGAAAGGAATGATCTCTAAGAGGGCAATTTGACCGCAGTTCGAAATCTTGAAAAATTTGGAGAAAAAAATTAAACAAGATCTCACAATGGCTTTATAAAAGATTAAACATAAATCAATCTGACAGTTTTAAGAATATGAAGTTTTCGTCTCCATTAGCACAAGAAAGGTATGGGAAGTTTCAAATCAAGAAGCATTGGTCTATCCTACCAGGATTTAAAAAAAAAATGATGACAATCAGGATGTTGATATTCTATCATGATCTGTACAGCTTACCTTCAAAAAAGCAAGAGGCGCCAGCATCACTACTATGACTACAATTTGAACGTCCTACACCTGAGTGAAAACAATTTGCCAAGTGATCTTCTGTTCCCCTGCAACCAACATATGTCAGAAGACTTTGGCCAGGTCCCTGACCAAACCTTGCAGAAATAGGTGCAGCCAATGTGTCGTTGAATCCCAGCATTCTACAAACCACCCTCGCGTCTTTTAGATCCCACGAGTCGTCACAGATAGTTCCCCAGGATCCATCGTAAAGTACCTCTACTGTTCCTTCAGCATTGTTAGATCCATAAACAAGACGAACTTGAAATGGATCTAGAGGGTCAAGATTTGATTTGAGTTGATTTCATATGATTTATTGGTTTCAATAGTTTAAGTGTAAATAATTTTAAACAGATAAGAAACAAAATTAAGTAGCTTGACGTGCCCGCAGCCTTCAACTTAGATACAATAATTTTAAAAAAGAAAGAAAAAAGAGTGACTTGTAGAGAAGAAAAGGAAAGGGGAGAGAAGGAGCGTCGGTTTTATGTAATAATACAATAAATATAATACATCTGCTGATTGAATGCAAGTTCATTCATGGATGGATAAACGAGGCTAGGTCATGGACCTTTACATATAATTGTTGAGTATACAGTCACTGTACACACGGCCATGTATACAGTAGAATTACACACAACAGGATCAATACCTAGACCTTCTTAAAAGAATGCAATGTCTTAAAAAGGTTTCTTATTACAATGGGTAGAGAGTTCCAAATGTCTGGGCCGGTGTGTTTAATGGATTTGAGAGCCATGCGGTTTTTGATTTCTTAAATGGATTGTTTTAGTTTACCTTGTAGGGTAAGAGTGGGTGGTTTTATTCAAATTAAACAAAAGGGGAAGTTATAAAGGTAGTAGACCATTTTGTAAGCGAAACATGAAAAGGGCTATCTGTAGAATGTTTACATCATCAATTTTTAATGAACATGAAGAGGTGTACAATGTCACATGTAGACCAACAGAGTGGAATCTTTATGATTGAGACGCACATAAGGTTATGTTTTAGCCCACATTCCTCGGGGGGAATGCTTAAGAGTCCGAAATAACTGTAGGTAGTGACAAAGAAGTTACGAAGAGAAAAGCTCTACAGATATAAAATAACGTAAAATATCTTTTAATTTCTGATGAAGTTGTTCAAGTTTGACCAGTTCTTTATAGAATGACTCAAACAAAAATGCTGTAGAATACGGACCAGAGAAACCTACCGCCGGAATAACAAATGACACCTGCATCCTTCGCATGTCCGCATGACGTATAATCTCCAATTCCTTCATGAGCGCAGTCTGCAAGGTTGTCATCTGTTCTCTCACAATCGACATTAGCGAGAAGAATACGACCAGAGCCCTGACCAAACCTAGCAGATCCCGGTGCGTCCAAGGCTCCATCAAATCCAAGCATTCTACAAACTACCCTCGCGTCTCTCAGATCCCACAAAGTATCGCAGATAGTTCCCCAGGATTCTTCATGCATGACCTCTACTCTTCCTTCAGCGTCGTTAGACCCACCGACAAGACGAACTGTAAATGGATCTGTGGGGGAGAACCAGATGGTAAAAGGATTTTTCTATTGAAATATGCAGAATTTCACCATGTCACATTTAGACCAAAAGAGGGCAAACATTGAAGCTCTTTTTTTAGCCAACAATCCTCGAGAGCAAATGCCTAAGAGTCCCGGAATAAGTGTAGATAGTGACAAGGAAGTAGTTAATACAGCCTAGTACATTTTTTCCTAAGAAGAGAACAATTCTACAGCTATATATTTACCAAATACATATTTTCGTTTATATAATTGGCACATCGACTGAGATTTTACAGCTCTATGCTGTCTTTAAAAATCAACTCAGCATTTAGACACTTACCTCCATAAAAACAAATTACGCTTGCATCCCTGGCATGTCCACATGAAGTATGATATCCAAATCGGCCATGAGTACAGTCTGCCAGGTTGTCCTCTGTTCCTTGACAGTTGACATTTCTTAGAAGAACACGACCAGATCCTTGACCAAACCTAGCAGATCTTGGCGCGCCCAAGGCTCCATCAAACCCCAGCATTCTACAAACCACCTTCGCGTCTCTCAGATCCCACCAAGTATCACAGATAGTTCCCCAGGATCCATCGTACATGATCTCTACCCTTCCTTCAGCATCGTTAGACCCACCAACAAGACGAACTTTAAATGGATCTGTGGGGGAGAACCAGAGGGTGAATTATTTTTCCTTTTGAAATTTGCAAAGCTTTGCTATGTCACATTTGGACCAAAAGAGTGCAAACTTTATAGTTGGAACACAATTCTCGAGAGTAAATGACTATGAGTCCCGAAATAAGTGAAGATAGTGACAAAGAAGTAAGTTAATACAGCCCAAATTTCTTTCTTAGGAAGAGAAAAAAACTCTACAGATATAAACTCACCAAGAACACTTTTTTTGTTTAAATGATTGGAACATCGAAGGAGATGCAATATTGAGTTTTAAATCACTTAGCTCTGGGATTTGTTTGCCATTGACACGTATAGAGAGAGGGGGAAAATACACAAAAATACCTGAGTAACATATGGCTCCTGCATCCTTTGTATGACTGCATGAGTGACGTCCCATCCCTTCATGAACACACTCTGCTAGGTTGCCTTCTGTTCCCTCACAGTTGACATTCTTAAGCAGAATACGACCAGAGCCCTGACCAAACCTAGCAGATCTCGGTGCTTCCAAGGCTCCATCAAACCCCAGCATTCTACAAACCACCTTCGCGTCTCTCATGTCCCAGCTGCCATCACAGATAGTTCCCCAGGATCCATCGTACAGTACCTCTACTCTGCCTTTAGCATCGTCAGACCCACCGACAAGACGAACTTCAAATGGATCTGTGGGGGAAAACCAGAGGGTGAAAGGATTTTTCTCCTGAAATATGCAGATTTTGACCAAAGGTGTTTAAATTGTATGGTTAAAACAAATAGGTCTTTTATGGCCAACAATCCACGAGAGCAAATGCCTACGTATCCTGAAATAAGTGTAGATAGTGATATGGAATTAGTTAATGCGGCGCATATTTCTTTCTTAAGAAGAGAAAACTGATATATACTTACGAAATACACATTTTCGTTTAATCTCGAAATACAATGTTTTAGGGTCTATTTTTGGGTTTGGGTGGGGGGGGGGTGGATTATAGTTCCTCTGACCATCGATTTGGAGAATCCAATTGTTGACACTCTGTCAGCCTTGAACAGTTTGAGATATGTGACATCACACAACATGTCCTCTAAAATTCCCCTTTTTACCAAATGTAATGGTAAACAAAAGTGTTTGTATGCCTCCATATAACCGGAGGCATTATGTTTTCGGGTTGTTCGTCTGTACGTCCCGTTCTCGCGATCGCGTAATCTCATGAACCGATGGATATATTTCTGCCAAACTTGAGTCATGTTGTATCTGGCAAAGCTAATGAACTAATAGATTTTAGAGTCATGAAGTCCAAGGTCAAAGGTCACAGGGCTCATTATGTATGCGCAAAAAGCCTTTGATCGCGTTCTGTCAAGAACCGATTGACGGATTCCTGCCAAACTTAAGTCATGTATGTATCTTGAAGAGCTAATGAACTAATTATATTTTGGGTTCACGAGGTCAAAGGTAAAAGTCTCAGGGCTCATGTATGCAAAAATAGCTTGTGATCGCGTTATCTAAAAAGCCGATGGATGGATTCTTGCCAAACTTAGGTCATGTATGTATCTTGTAGAGCTAATGAACTGATTAGATTTTGGAGTCACAAGGTCAAATGTCACAGGACTCATTATGTATGCAAAAAAAGCTCGTGATCACATTATCATTAAAACCGATGGACAGGTTAACTCGGGACATGTATGTATCTTGCTGAGCCAATGAATTAATTAGATTTTGGGGTCATGAGGTCGAAGTTCATGAGGCTCAATCATTATGTTTGCAAACATAGCTTGTGATCGCATTATCATTAGAACCGAAAGACGGATTACCATCAGACTCATAACCTGTATTTTTCTTGCAAAGCAAATAAACAGAGTAGATTTTGGGGTCATGAGGTCAATGGTTAAAGGTCATGGGGCTCATTATGTATACAAAAATAGCGTAATCATGATATTCTGAGAACCTTGTTGTTAATGGATAACGCTATTTTTGTATACATAATGAGCCCCATGACCTCTAACCATGTGAAAGAATATGTTTTGACTAATACGTGATGATACAAATCTATTTGGACGTGATAGATATTACGCACGTGTCGCGTACGTGTGCGTAGTCCCATATACATCCTTCTGTGTGCAGTGCTTGTAACTTTACCAAGACTGGGCCAAAGTCTCGTCATTTTGATGATTCCAGAACCTTGCAGTACACACCAATACTTATATGCTAGATGATCATCCTTTTCTGATCGATTCCACAACGTTTCTTTTACAATGTAATCGCATGACCAGAACTGATTACAAAGTTAATAAATTATGACATCGTTCATTCTTGTTACGGAGTCTTCAGAGGGAATTTAGAAAGATGGAAGACAAGATTGAATCCCCAGTTTAGCTGTTTGTGTTCTGGGTTATAAGGAAACTATTAAGTCTGATCAGAATGCGAAACAAATAAGTAGAAACTTTATTTAATGGGTTTTGAGATATATTAAATAACTTTCAGTGTGATTGCAGTTGGAAAAGAGTACTTTATAAGGTTAAGAATGTATTCGATAAATGGCCGGTTTCATAGAGAACTAATTAATATAACATAATTTATTCGTTTGTGGTATATCATGATGTGCGAGTAAGTGGAATGTGGAAAGCTTTATATGTTCTTCCATTATTTTTTTTCACACAGGATATTCAAACAGCCTAGTATCCAACACAATTGTTGAATAAATCACAGGTTACAAATGGTGACCTAATCCATGACTGTGTTGTCACATGAGAATTAAGAATGATATAGGGTGAGTTTATCCTTTGGTGTTTGGAATTCAGTTACACGAATTAAGCCTTTTTGAGTCGAGACCTAAAAGCAGTAAGTTTGTCGTTTTTCCGTGACAATTTATGGCGACCTTGCCAGGACCTAAGTTTTAGGTCTCGTAGGATATATCACATTTTGTTGGTTGAATATCCATTACACTGTGCGTGTAGGTTGAAGTTTTAAAGAGAGATTTTGCGGTCCGGTGAGGTAGGTCTATCGCCACGGTTTCAGCAGTGCAGTTAGTGCAATCTTTGCGTTGGTATACGGGATTGTGTGTCGAGTGCTCTTCAGATTTGAGGTATGCGTGTTATGTGCATGGGTTTTCGTAGGCATTCTGTATTGCAGCGGTGTGTACAGGTTTATGTACGAGGGCTGTATGAGCTAGCCGAGCTTCGGGTCGAGGAGAGAAAGACTGCCGGTGTAGATACGGGTGGTTTGAGGTTGAACATTTGTAAATTTGACGACACAAGTGATACATTTGATTCGTACATTACTAATAATTGAATTAGTCATGGCTAGTCAAAAGGTACCTGACAGTGTAAGAGCCTTACATCTTATTAGTAAATTGACAGGATAGGCTTTAGAGGTATTGAATAGAATGTCAAGGGAAAATCGCAATGATTAGGAGGCAGTAAAGCGAGAGTTGATGGAGTTTTATAATTTGACCGCCGATGGTAATTAGAGAAAATCTCGTACAGCAAAGCCAAAAAAGCATGAACAGCCTAGGCATGCAATTCAGTGTACGATTGAAAGGTTATTTGCAGAATTGGATTGAGTTATCAAATATTGAAGAGAATTATTACTCCCTATTTGATTTAATCCTAAGCGAACAGTTTGTGTATTGTTGCCTAAGGGAAGAGAGGTTGTTATATGTGTGGTAGCCAGGGACACTTTAAGAACGAATGTCTATGCAGGGATATGAGAGTTGGTCTATGCGAAAACAAATACATTCAGCGCAAGGTATGATGACTTTGAATGGGACAGATTTCCCCACCCAAAGTAGAGGGTGATGACAGTTCTCAGTAAGTCGCGAATTGTGGAGAGGATACAGGATGTAGTATCGGTTCATTAAAGTCTGTTGAAAGTACACCAAGTGCAAACACGGTGCAATTTGGAGTAACTAGTATATATTCACTACCGGTAGAAGCACATGAATTGAATTCATTGGCATAAAGGCGCCTTGAGGCCCCGCTTTGTTTTCCTTCTTGCATTGGCTTCGGCCTTAAGGATTCGAATCGTTTTTTTGTTATAGTAATCCTAGAGCAACTTCACGGCATTCATTTTTCTTTTTTTTCGCGATTAAAATTTCAGAAGTAGTTTGGTTGCTTTGTCTGATAACAGGTCGTTATGAAGACAATACCAATTGTACTTGCAGGTGAACATAATAATGGATCGTATAAATCCCTCCTT
>BEXV01001475.1:42158-61004 GCA_003118195.1 Hemicentrotus pulcherrimus
GAATAATCACAGATAGTTCCCCAGGATCCATCGTGCAGTACCTCTACTCTGCCTTCAGCATCGTTAGACCCACCAACAAGACGAACTTCAAATGGATTCGGATGGGCTAAGAATGAGTTTTAAAAAGAGTAATTCGTTGTTAGTAGTACAAGGATATCACATTTACACACAGGTTAAGCAACTTTTTTGGAAATGATTGCATTGCGAAAACGCATGTTTTCAAGAAAATAAATAACGTTTTGATATTATTTATATATTTTTAAAAAAAATCAAATATGAGCATCTTTTTTGAAATGTAAAGAACCATGTCAAATCAAAGCTATGCCTATGAATATCAGTCTTGAAGTGCATTGGCATTTAGGTGCCTTAAGACCCATTTTTCTCATTGCCTTGGCCTTGGCCTTGTGTATTAAAATCGTTGTTATTTTTTTAGCAATGCTAAGGCAATTTCAATTCCTTATAAAACTTAGTATGTTCTCAAATGAATTTTTTAAGTAGTTTGGTTGCTTGTCTAAAAACAGTTTGTTTCACCAATTTGACATGTAGGTGAACATAATATATCAAGAAAATGCCGCTCCTGCAACAAATCCTAAGAGAACAACACAATGTCCTTTCTGTGACAGAAGAAATGTCCTGACGTGTCCTTATACGATTTATACATTAAAAATTCTTATAAACTATAAAACTTCAGTAAAAATATTTATCAGAGCAACTTTAGTAGTTCCTCCTATAATGTGACTTCGCGATAAAGAGAATTTGATTGACGAATATGAAAGATCATTTAGCTACAGATACTTTATTTTACTTCTATATTAAACTTTTTTCTGTACGGAGAGGTAACTTACTTCCTGAGTAACAAATAGTGCCTGTATCTTCACCATGTCTACAGTTGTGAACTCGAATCCCTGAGTGAGCACAGTCTGCAAGGTTATCTTCTGTCCCCTCACATCCGACATCATCTAGAAGAATATCCCCTGAACCTTAACCAAACCTAGCAGATCCCGGTGCATCCAAGGCTCCATCAAACCCAAGCATTCTACAAACCACCCTCGCGTCTCTAAGATCCCAGTTGTCATCACAGATAGTTCCCCAGGATCCATCATGCATGATCTCTACTCTGCCTTCAGCAGCGTTAGACCCTCCAATCAGACGGACTTGAAATGGCTGAGGGTTGGCTAAGGAAAATAAAATATGTTTTCTATTTTTATATTTGTCAAACTTTGCGAATCTTTATGAAATAAACCTGACCAACCACCTAAACTACTATGATAATAAATTCATGTATAAAATGCCAATGATTACATGTTTTCTTTATCATTTCATTGGAAGAAATCGCTAATGTACCTTGAGGAAAACTTGGCATCCACTTCAATGTCATTTCAAAGGTGATCTGGTCGAAATCAAAATTTCGTTTATCCGCAGTAAAAGTTTTTTCTATTTCATTGTCAGGAAAAAAAGAAGAAAAGCATTTAACTGAACTATTTGAAATATGAAGCAATAAAATCAAATTTAGTGTTTTTAGAATAACTGCTCCATTTTGTCTTTAAAGATCAGCTCAAAACTTATATTTTGTAGAATACGGACCAAGAAAAATCTACCTCCGGAATAACAAATGACACCTGCATCCCTTGCATGACTGCAATCGTAAATAAAACAACTGAAGCTTCCCTCCTTTCTATAGCGGCAGAATACACCGTTATTTCCTGCATTATGAGCACAATCTGCAAGGTTATTTTCTGTTCCTTCACACCCGGCATAAGCTAGAAGAATCCGACCAGAGCCCTGACCAAACCTAGCAAATACCGGTGCTTCCAAGGCTCCACCAAACCCCAGCATTCTGCAAACCATCCTCGCGTCTCTCAAGTCCCATGAATAATCACAGATAGTTCCCCAGGATCCATCGTGCAGTACCTCTACTCTGCCTTCAGCATCGTTAGACCCACCAACAAGACGAACTTGAAATGGATTCGGATGGGCTAAGAATGAGTTTTAAAAAGGGTAATTCGTTATTAGTGGTGCAAGGATATCACATTTACACACAGGTTAAGCAACTGTTTTGGAAATGATTGCATTGCAAAAACGCATGTTTTCAAGAAAATGAATAACGTTTTGATATCATTTATATAAAAACAAAAATATATGAGCATCTCTTTTGACATGTAAAAAAACATTTCAAATCAAAGTTATGCCTATGAATATCAGTCTTGAAGCGCATTGGCTTTAAGGTGCCTTAAGACCCATTTTTCTCATTGCCTTGGCCTTGGCCTTGTGGATTGAAATCGTTGTTATTTTTTTTTTAGCAATGCCAAGGCAATTTCAATTCATTATTTAGTATTTTCTTAGTATTTTCTCAAATGATTTTTTAAAGAAGTTTGGTTGCTTGTCTTCATGCAAGACCTCTACTCTTACTTCGGCATCGTTAGACCTACCGACAAGACAAACTTAAAGTGGATTGGGATAGACTAAAAAAATGAATTTTAAGAAACGTAATTCGTTTGTAATAGTGCAAGGATATAATATTTACATACAGCTTTGGCTTCTTTTGTAGAAATGATAACTTAGCGAAAATTTACATTTTTTCAGTATCATTATTTCATTTCGATATCATATATTTGAAATAATAAACACATTGCAGCTTTTTCATAACTAGTCTACGAACATCTCTTTTGAAATTGAATAAACTATGTCAAATCATAGGTTCGCCTATATTTACTAGTGTTGTAATGCATTGGCCTTAAGGCGCCTTGAAGTTGATTTTGTTTTTCCTTTAAGGATTCAAATGGTCATTATTATTTATTTAGTAATCCCAAGGCGATTTCAAAGCAATATTGATATTCCTATTTTCGCAAATAAAAATGTCAAAGTTGTTTGGTTGCTTTATCCAATAACAGTTTGTTATGAAGGCAATACCAATTGTACATGCAGGTGACCATAATATATCAATAAAATGCCCCTCCTGCTATAAATCCTAAGAGATCAACACAATTTCCATACTGTGACAGAAGAAGTGTCCCGATGTAAAATTATCCATTTCGTGTGGCCCTCTTCGAAATTTGTCATGAAACGTAAGAAAGATCCCTAAAGGCTTGTAAATCAATGGCAACTGTGCGCAACAAATGACGCACCTTACGTCAAAGCCGCGGTTTTGCCGCGTCTTGTCTGACATAGAATTTACTGTCAATAACTAATGAAGAAAAACTAAATATACATAATTGTTGTGAGTACGGAATCTAAAAAGCAATATGCCTTCATGTAAGCCAACATTCAAGAAATGCCTAAAAAATTAGTCAAAGTCAAATGCAGTCATAAAATGTGATAAAACATTTACTAACACTTTTCCAAATGGAAACGTTAGATTTTAGTAATTGATTTTGTAGCAATGATAGGAAAACAAATACTTGTATTACCATATAAGCTCCAAACAAAATTTGTTTGCGATCTTAAAAACAGTATGCCATTTAAAATTACGACTCGTCGATTCCTCATGTCCAAAAGAGTTCTTACCTCCTGAATAACACACGGCGCCCGCATCCCTGTGATGCCCACAGGAAGAGTCAACTACAACGATACAGTAGGCCAGGATACCTTCTGTTCCCCAGCAAATGACACGAAGAATATCACCAGAACCATGACCAAACTAAGCAGATCGTGGCGCGTCTAGAGCACCGTCGAACCCCATATTCTACATATAACACTTGCGTTTAACAGATTCCAGGATATATCACCACAAACGGTCATCCACGATCCACCGTACAAGACCTCCACCCTTCCTTCAGCATTGTTGGAGCAATTTATAAGACGTATATTTAGCGGTTTTCTTGGGAAGCAGCACGGCTTGGATGTTGGGCAGGATACCACCTTGAGCCATCGTCACCCCACCTGGTAGAATCTGGGGCAGCGGTTAAAATAGTTTCCAGACTGCTGACATTTGGCCAACAAGAGTTTCTCCCTGAGACTGTTTTTCTTTTATATGTGAATGAATTCTTCGTAGAAAAAGCAGAAGATTAAAAATATAGGTTGGTAGAGTTTTAGACAAGTTGGACCAAGCTAAGGTCATTCATAATATCGCGAATCTAGTTGCGTTGTGTGGTAACATGGAGCCTTCCGACAATATATGATGTCATGGTACCCTAACGACTGGTTGAAGGTGACTAGACACTAGACCTTTCATCACTTCCGAGATCCGAGTCACAATGTATATTGAATTCTACTGTTTGATAGGTTATTGTACTGATGTATACACGATGAACAGAACCCAATTCAGAAGTCGCGTATGCCCGCGCGCGCACTAAGTATAATTAAGACCAGACTTTCGTAATTAAACAAAATTTGGCCAATGGTTCGATATTGGGAACTGACATTTCAATGAATTGTTCAAGTCGTTCATGGATGGAATATGAATATTCATTCTCTCGCAAAACAAGGCAGAAAGCTGACATCTCTTATATGCTTGTCTTATCTCCTCAGGCTAGTCAGTCGTTCTTCCTCTTTACACGTGAGGATATGTCAAAAAATATGCATCACGGAGAACTATCCATTTCTTAAACACCTACATCCCTCAAAATGACCTTTTCCTTTTTTTCATTTTGAAAGAGCCATTTTTCGTGGGAAAACATTTCCAAACTATTGCAACCACAGTGTTTTCCACTCTAAACAAAGCATGGAAATTCATAATATGCTATATGAGAACAAAATTGACGGCATTGCAAATAAGAGATTACGAATTTACGATCATTAGTAATCCCAGATACAAAACATGATCATCGAATAAATTGTAATCTTAGTTAATTTCTTTGTTTAAGTAAGGTCCGATTCTTGGAAACTTTGGCAGCAACGCTTCTCTGAAATGTTCTTTCTTTAGGAAACTGTTTATTAGTTATAATACTTGTTTTCATGTTTCTAATGTGCTCGGTAGAGGAAATACTACGATCACTGGTATCAATGGATAATATAGACTTGGCCATTTGTAATAGGCTCTAGTATTTCCTACATTACGCGGAACGTATGGACAAAAGTATAAACATGACCACTCCATCTAGCTACAATCAGCAGGGCAAGGATTCCTTAGACATTTAGTAAAGAGCCGTTGGTAGAAGAGGCGGAGCAATTTCTCGTACCTATTAAAGAACATAGTACAACACTATTAAAGAGCTAGACTGCCGGTTAACCAAGGGCTGCAGGTAGCTACGTTCATCAAGTAGGGTATGAATCGCCAATGTAAGATCTATAAAGGTTGATGCGAGGTTGGACTAGCCACCAGCTGACGAGGTCGCTGTAGCGTTCAGGTCTTACATTCATAAAACTTGCTTCGCTTAGTGGGCAACTGCAACTATGTACTAAAAGGTAATTAATTGACAACTAGTTTTAATAGTAAGGTGTATGCATATTTGTCAAGTTTTCCATGAACGACCAAGATGATAATGTTTTGCTAAATGTATGGGCATACGTAAAATACTGTGAAGTCTTAGCAATATCCTCTTTTTGAAAATAACCTCGTTTTTTATGGTTATGGATATGGTTCAACGTAAACACCTAAAGTAGCTCTTTTTTAGATTAAGCATCATAAGAAAATGAACACAGAATATAAAATCAGATTATGTATTGTAACCGTTTCAGTCTGTGCTAAGCCACAATGGATATCCCTCCCATGCTCAACTGTTTCAGGTTGAAGATGACAATGTACTTGTTTGCATATTTTCTTCAATATTACATTTGTATTATAAGTGGAATCTAGTTCTTCTATTTCATGTTTTCTCTTTGAATTTGTGTATGTAATGTACCTTTTAGCATATAATAGCGGCGTGAGGTTTTTGGGAGTGTTCAGTGCAGTTTACCCTTTTCCTTTCTCCTCTTGGAACCTGTTCTTGTGAGAAACGGCTGGGATCAGCTACGAGCTGTGCCTAAAAAGGTTCTTTTATGTCGAGAAATTCTATGCATGGTAAAAAATAACGACGATATTGTAACATTTTTTTTACTAGTTGTCGGTCACCTCCGGGAAAGCACGTCTTAGAAAAATGCATCAGCCTAAACGAAAGGAAAGTCATCGCATCGAAGTATACGAGTTTCACATGTGTTGTCACGCAAGTCATGAACCGACGTGAGTTGTGTTTAATAGCACAGGGAGTGCAACAGAAACTGTAGTTTATCATCTGTACTTTCGCTTTTGAACGAATGTGTATTTATATAAATGGCCTATGATGGCGAATTTCCTAACTTAGTGTACATTAAAGGCAACATATTCCATTAAATGTATTATATATAGGCCTATAGAGTGTAGGACCGTGATGTTAAAAGTTTAAGTACTTTTTCTGAAATGCAATGTCTAGCTTACAATTCAATACCCAATTGTTTGTAAAGTGGTATCACCCCCTCCTCCTTTCTCTTTCTCCTCTCATGGTCTTTCCATTTCCCTCAAGTTAACTCGCAGCTTTTCCTGCCTGATTTCCACTTTTTTTATTACAAGAAAATATGGTAGCGTCAAGTTTAATATTGCAAAAATGTTTTTCTCATCTGCACAATCTACCCGTGGATTTTTGTTATTTGATTGGAGGATTTTTGGTCACATGATATGCACTAGATGTTATATTGCACGGTCGTGCATTTTTGGTTATACGCAGACTGCGTACCTCTCTGCCGTGCGCGCGCGTATCCCTGTGTGTATCTGACGCGAAGGCAATCTGAATGTAATCGAGAAGGCTTGACTCCAACTTGAGTTTAATAGTGCGAATATGTTCATTCGTTGAAAGATGAATGTTAATTCTATTCAACTCGGCTGACGCCTCGTTGAATAGAATGTTAATCTTTCAACTCATGAAAATATTCGCACTATTGAACTCATAGCCAATCCTTATTTATATAATAAATAAACCATGTATTTTATATATTTATTTCAAGTTGAAATATCATGACACGGGGTAAATTCAGAATTTTGGAGGTGAATATATGTAATAGGGAACAACGAATTGCATGCTATATGATTCAGGGTACATTTTGTAATCTTTTGGAATAAGGGCCTCCCTTTACATGCGCCAAGCTTAGATACTGCAAACAATGGGTACGCGCAGGGCTGAGAGGCGCACAGTCTAATTAACTTTAGCACGCATTATACAGTACCAAAAAAAGTGGTTACGTTGCACACATAAAAAAAAAATACCCCATGCTCCGGCGTTCAAGTAGGCGTACAACAAAATATGTAAACCGACAACTTCCAGAGTGAGGCTATATTTCACCGAGGCAGCAAGCTGAGGTTAAGATACAATGGCTCGAGGCACATTCTAAATTTTAAATTTTTTATATTTTAAACTGAATGCATGCAGTATTTGTAATATAAAATTGAGGGTGTATGCGGCCTCTTGCCTTGATCCCTTGGAGCCGAGACATACGCGCTGCTCAAACAATGGGATATATGCAAGGAAGAGAGGTGCGCAGATGATTCTCTTTTGTATCCGTTATACCAAGTTAAAAAGGTTATACTTTGCAAAGTCGTGCACATTGTAACAATATATTGAGTGTCACGTGACATCTTTATAGCCAAAAGGACACTCACTAAGAAATACACCAAACAAAAGGAAGAAATATACTGTGGCATGTCCATTATGCCAATACACTTTCTCTTATCTGTAACCGACTTCTCATTATTTGAAGACATTTTTGTGTTTGGAATTAACTATCTATTGATGTCTTAGTCCAAATTATTTTGAGGCGTTTTGGTAAACCGCTTTCATGTATGTGCATTTATTGATCTCTTCACCCCTCCATAAATTGTGGTTTATTCGAGACAGTCTCCTCTCTCGTCGCCATTGCGGTTTCTGAGTTTGTCTATTCGTTTAAATGTATTTGGATCACGCCATCTTCGGCGTGCAGCGGGTATGTAGGTTGGAGAACAGCTTGATAAAAATAAGCCCCGCCAGATTCTGGACTTTATATTCACCGGCTCTCTTCCTCTTGAACTATCCGTGGTAGTCAACTTCTTAATCAGTCTCCATATGTTTCCCTTTTTTCCTTGAAAAAAAAAAAGTAACACAGTATTGACCGATATCAAAAATCAGTAAATTGAAATTAGACTTAGAGCATCTCCCGTTAGACCTAAGTTCGTGTCTTTAGGTTGATCGTAGTTCAATCCGACTTAATCATATGATGAAGATATTGATCCTCCTTTATGAGTTCGATAATAGAACATTGCATGAAACTAAGGATGAGTGTGCGAATGGGTCCAAAGTATACCCGTCATGATCTTCTCGGGTTTTGAGATTTTGGGACTGTACACTGAGTGATATATTTCTTGGTAGTTAAGACGTGCTGCGTTCACATAGGAGTAGATATGGGAGGAGTGTTTCCCGTTTTGCCCAAATTGTGTAAGATCTGAAATCAAAAACAAATGTAGACATGATTCACATAATATTATGTCCGTACATTCGACTAAACCTAACAGAAACCGCATTGTTTTATATAGGTTGGCGTATTACGAAGGGGTTTACTCTTAATTTTGAAAACTAAAAACAAAACCACTGGATCAGAAGTTATGCGTTAACGTAATATGTTATATTTACTCTTAATTTGAGATTTATATCAATAATAGTCTCACATGTTATCACTTAACAAACAAAAAACCGTTTGAAACACCTTGAAACAAAACATATAATTAATTCACACGTACGTTTTTTATATCAGTTTCTAGTCGGATCGCGTGCAAAAATTATTTAAACAAACACTGCATGTATACTTTATTGGCATTTCTTACTTTAATGATATGTATGTACAAACAGTTTTGTGAAACAAACAATGAATTTCATTAACATAATTTAAATTATTCATCAAAATATGTAACACATTCGTAATACAGTAATTCTAAAATGCGCCATACTTCTGAGTGTGGTATTTTTAGAGAATAGTTTTGTGAAACAAACAAAACATTTTGTATTAATATAATATAGATAATTTAGCAAATATTTAACCGTTTGAAATTCAGTAATTATAAAAATCAGTTGTATATCTGAGTGTGGTATCGTGTTTTTATTCATATGTTATCAATTATTTATCTGTTACAGATCAAGATACAAGGTTACTCTCTCTTCGTGTAGTTTAAAACGTAAAGTGCACTTTGTTAATAGCACTATGAGTTGATAATTTTTTAGTTTCTATTTGTAAACTTACAAGGCTGCAGTTTTGGATCAATCTTGCATATAATATAATGGAAAGCAATAATATAATTTTTTTCTCTCAGTACTAAATACATAAACGTATCGAATCTAGGTTATATATTTATGATTCATGAATTTATCATACATGTATACTAAGTGTACAAAACAAGGCATTAAAAAATTTAAGTGCGCAGTGATACCACTTTTATCTTTGGCCCTAGCAACAAATTCACCCCATCGGGCATCCATCTCAAGGTCGGTGATCCCGGGGACAGGGGGAACACGTCCCTCTCCCCTTACAAATTTGAAAAAGTACCCCAAATAATGTAAAACAAGTACTGACTAATGAATGCAACACATTTTTAGGCTCTGGAGGGCCAAAGAGTGCAGTGTTTAAACATACAAAATACAACAAAAAAACCTTCTCGATCGGTCGCTACGCTCCCTCGCATAATATCCTTAAAATTGTACGGTTAACAAAATATGGATTCCTTCCCTCGTCCCACGCATTTCGCCCCCCCCCCNTATTCCATCTTATCCCTTCTTGGGGAAAAACAATGTAGACAGAATATCATTATAAATGATATCAATGTTACATGTTCTACACTCTTAGCACATTTGAGAAAGAACAGTGCTTTTTAGGGACAAAGCAATCCGCCAAGATGCGAACACTGATCTCTACATCCACAATTAGCTGACTAATGTTTACATTGGGAAAATGCTAGGAGTGGTTTAACGAACGTGAACTTATATCTATGATTGAGCACCAATGCCAGGCTTGTGAGCTAAAACACTCGCTTACACACCCTCCCACCCACTTGCACACACACACGCACACACGCGTGCACCTACCCAAAATCAATCCCAGAATATACCTATTTGATTTAGTTAAGGGTAATGAGCATACCAAATAGTTTTGAAATTATTTACACGATCATCCGATTGAGCCCCTATATCATATTTTATGTATTTTCTGGCATTGTTTTCTGCCTCCGCCCACCGAATGATCGAGTTCCGGAGCCATTGTGTTTTTAAAGTTCCGCATTTTCTACGTAGATATACTGAACCTCGACCATTTATTTATTTCAACTCATTCATTAACATCTATATCAGAGGACACATAGTTCAGTGCACCGCACGGCACCCGCCCTGGCGCCTTGAGGACCCGGTGAGTACCAGGCAGGGCACCTTCCAAGAGCCATGGGTGCACCTGCTCATCGGACGGAGCCCGTTAGCTTAGCGACCCGCACCTTGCCGGCACCCTACGTGCGCTTTGCATTTCACTCGACCAATTTTCACTGGGCACCGCAGAATATGTGACCACACATGCCGTAGAATCGAAAATCGGAAGGTTCCTGTATGGACTATAAATCCACAGAAAGCCGCCGGGTAGGGAAAATCGTACGGGGTCTGGTTTATATGTGACCTAGGGGCCGTTTCTCGAAACCGTCATAACTACAAGATCAACGACATCTCGCCACTGTCACGCAACTTGTCAGCTAAGTGTTTCACGAAGCTGTCTTTGCCAAGATGAGCGACAATTTCAGCGACAAGCGAGTTGTCCCTGCTTCGAACACGTCATATCTTTTTGCATTGCTGTAAAACGCCATCACAAGTCAGTTTGTTGCCTTTTCAAATCCCGCGAAATGTACGATTAGTTTCACTATCATTTTGAGAAAAATATAGACAAGTTCGGTACGTAATTCTCCGGGATGCGAAATGAAAATGTTAAGAAGTGATAATACAAATTATACAGAAATCTTAAAAGGCTGAATATAAACATCATAAAACTATTTCATATAAATAAAAGAGTTAAGAATGTTACACACCGTTGTCCATAGTCCATCCATGGTCTTTTCTTAGGATACCCCATACCTTTGGGGGCCTATGTGCATTACTATTCACTCTCTAATTACTTCTTTCAAATTATTTTTGATATTAAATCAGTTATATAACGAGTATTTATTAGATTCTAGAATAAAAACTGGCTGAAAAAAAGGTATTTTTCCTAAAATTTGTCGTCACATAAAACAACAAAAAGTACGTATTGATAAACTATCACATTACGGTATCCTTCAACTACCTTTTGATTGGACTGTCGGAAAAAACACTAACCGGTTTTTCTTCAATTTAAGAATCTTTACAGAAATATACAAACCGTTTAATGATCTACATTTGATAATGACACTATTTATTATTTATTTCAGGAGAATTTATATGTATATATATCTTTTTGAATAATTTTAGCCCCAAAACATGTTTTGGGTTATTCGTGATAAATCAAATGGATCTTGACAAAGACTATGTTCTTGAGCTGCTTGTATCGCGATATATCGATATAGTGTCTGTCATGGCTTCGTGAAACGGTTTATCCACTTCATGACATCTCCGTAGGTCGCCGACAAAGATATGACTGTCATGGAGTTGGTTTCGAGAAACGGCCCCCTAGGCATTACAGGAAGTCGAAGATGGCGTGGTTTTCACATGCTGGAGTTGTAGCCCGCCGAATTTTAGAGGCTTTTCGTACATATTTGTGGATCACGCCATCTTCGGCTTGCAGAAAGTAAGGTATTGAGATCGCAAAATTGGAGAGCAGCTTGTTAAAATGAAACCGGGCAGATTCTGGACTAATTATTCACTGGCTTCCTTCCTCTTGAATATTCCTGGTTGTCAGTGTGTGTGTTTGTATGTGTATTGTTGGGTTTTAACTGACATGTATCACTAAGATATGTTTATTTACGTCTAGGGACCGAACTTTAACGTAACCAACCGAAAGACGAGACTGAGTTTTGAAGCGCTGTCCGCCTGATCCAGTTTGTACCAAAATAAACCAAAATAAACACATTTTTCGGGGCAAAGTGGCACGGAAAATCGGCTGTAACATTAAAACAGGCAAAAGATGGCAGCCAGATTTGGTATCAACTTAAACCATAGACATCAGACAAAATGATGGTAATAAAATTAAATTGGAAATTCCTGGAAATTTAAATATTTTCTTTGGATTAAAAAAACAAACATTGATAATTAGTCAATTTGGCAGTGAATTACCCCATAATATATTATGAAGATTGTGTTTCTATCCATTTTTAACCCATTCACGAAGTAAAATGAACTATCAGGAATATGTGAAAGAAATTTCATATCAATAGCCTAAAAAACTCCATGTTAAATTGAAACATTTATAGAGTCACCTTTGCACCAAAATTGCGAATATGTAAGATTTTGCTGTTTCAAGGAGTTGATTTATACCCTTTTTGTGCATACCGGAATTTAATATTTTAAAAAGATTAATTTCAATGTATTGTCTTTCAACTGGGGAAAATATATATATATATCACCACAGTTTTGGCACACTTTAGTCCCTCTCTGGCCCACTGTGCGCCGACGGGAGTTATAATTTCCCCTAGGGAACAGGCTGGATTCAACTACTTTCAGTCTTTAGCCCCACTTATCTGGAAAAATCTCCCCTCGTTCTTAAGAAACAGTACTTCACTAGATTTATTCTTTCTTTGTAGAGGTGTTGTGGCGTAGTGAATAAGTCGTCTGACTGTGAATTACAGGGTCCGCGGTTCGAGTCCCGCCGTGTAAATAATGTCCGTTGACAAGACATTAATCTACACTTGTCACTCTGTCACTCACCCGTGTGTTAAATGGTTACCAGTAGTAAGGGATTCTTAAAATGCTGTGAGCGTCAACATCGGCAGCCTAGCATTGCCGGGTAATGTTGGAGCGCCTTGCAAGGTCGATACGTGCGTTATTGTACAAAACAATATTTATTTATTTATCAAAAAAACAATTGAAAATTTATCTGTACAACTCCTCTTAATTTGTTGAAAGTCTGAGAGAGCAGTGCCTTGTATCCTTTGGAAAAGGCGCTATATAAACTCAAACTACATGTTTTATCATTATTACGAGGGAAAATAAAACTCCCTTGCGGTCCAAATAAGTATATCATCCCCCTTTGAATAACAAAATCTGTTACTTGAACGCAGTTGGAGAGTCTATTGTTGCTCATAAATATATTACAGATTAAATGATTTGATTTTCGTTTAATAAAAGCAAAACTGCAATACATTTCATACAATGTTTTTAATTTACAAGAAGATAAACTAGTGGTTGGTAGAAGAAGCCAGATAAAAGCAAATGCTACACGAAGTATTTTGGTAAAAATCAGTTAAGAAAACGTAACAAAACAAGAATAATGAATTTACTATAAAAAATGTTTGGTATCTTAAAAAAAAATTTCCAATATCAAGAACTATTTATTCAATTATTGTGGCTCTCTCTGTAAAGGCTCGTTCAGCTATGAGTCGATAAAACCGCGGCTACTTAATTTTTTTGATTGGCCTACAGCGAGATATGAGACCAACCCTTAGTATTTAATTTCGTATTGCATATCTGGCGATGACCTTGCCCCTTTATGTTTGACATCACCAAGTGACACGCCAGTTACTGCCATTTTAGCATTCGTAGGGACTCTAGCCTGGTTCGTAGAGATTGTAGAATCATGATTACAGTCAGGATAATTGTCTTCATCTGCAGAAGGCTCTCCATTAACATGTGTCATGTCCATGTATTCATGTAGCTCAGTCGCTGTACTGCCTTTTGTTATGGAGGCATGTCCTACATCTTTCACATATGGCGGTTTGTCCGGGATCCTTGAGTTGCATATGGATTCCTGTCTATGCCTACATCCGTATATTAGTTGATATCCATATACTCGTGAGGGTAATTTCCTCGAATTCGTTTCGGTTCTCTGCAGACACTTGCTTTCTTGTAACACCAATGGACATTAGTTACATTCAGAGAAAGTTCGTTTCCTGAACCTGTAACGCCAGGTAGATACCCGTCAGTGTCCATGTCAAAAACTCCTGGGAAATCTTGATAAACAGACTTGATGTCCATGTATTAATGAATCCAACCTTGTCCGCTGAATTGTAGTGGTCCTTTCAAACTTCCTTTATTATCAATATCAAGTAAACAAGTTGATATTGCTCTCGAATTCGGGGTCACTTCGTTTTGGGAGGGTGTAGCGCTAGGAAGAAGATAGCCATCAGCATCTTTGTCGGTGTTTACTGATGTCACAACAGAAAGAAGATAACCGTCAACATCAAAGACCAAACCGGATGAAGGCTTTTGATAAACAACGTTCATGTCCATGTACATATGATCTATATCTTGTATATTGGTGTATGTTGCTCTCGTCTCATTGACGTCATTCTATGTAACATTGACAGCCGTCGATAATATTGTTGATGTCAATTCAGACTTTGAAGCTGTTGAAGTTGGAAGAGGAAGATAACCGTCAATGTATGTGTGTGTGTCAGTTGAAAGCGTTTTATTTATAGTGTTCATTCGCGACATCATGCGAAATTCAGACTTTGATCCCAATTTCGTTGCTTTACTAGTTGGAAGATAGTTATCAAGATTTGTGTCTGTGTCTGTTGATGGCTTTTGATTTGCATGCTTCATGTGCATGTATTTATGAATTGCCTCTTGTTTATCGCTTTACCTTGTCCATGTCATTCTGTTGTCATTGTCAGAACCTGATACACATGCGTCTCTCGTAGCTACCTTGGAAGTTAATTCAGACCTCAAAACTTTAGAAGATAGAAGAAGGTAACCATCAAGATCTACATCTGTGCCAGTAGAGGGTTTTTAACCAATAGGCTTCATGTCCATGTATTTATGAATCGCATCTTGTTTAATGCTGTATCATACTCTTGACAAAATTATCTCATTGTCAGAAACTAATTCATCTGAAATTGTCGTTCCTATTTCCATGTAAACTCTTGGTTCCGGAGTTGTAGCAGTTGGTAAAAGATAACAACCAATGTCTTCATCTTTAGAATTAGGAGGTCTTTCACGGATAGTAGTATTCAAGTCCATGTATTCATGGATTGCGTTTAGTCAGTTGTCTCCAATGATGTGCACCGGCTCACCTGTCGTGATATGACTTAATGTCAAGACAAACTGCGATTTATATTTCCGAGATGATACAACAGCTGACAAGCGTTCTGGTAACTTAGGTGGGGAACTAAGATCCTGATAGATTGAGTCAAAGTTCTGAAGGTCTACAGACCTAGAATGCATCAAATCCATGTATACAGTTGTATCAAGATTCTTTTTAGCTCTTCTCTTCCGGGATCGACATAGGCAATATACGAAGGCTGCGATAAAAATAATGCACGACACGGGGATACTTATTACGCCAAATAGAAAAAGAATGCCAGGTACTTCAATAGGTTGTTGATTTCCAGGTTCATCTAGACTGAAGTGTCCAAGTACGTTTAGAGTATTTGAATACAAAGATGTATTACCAAGATCCGTCGATAGCCCTTCTAAGATGGTGAATGACAAAGAAGAATCAGTAGTCTCGAGTCCAAAAGTACTAGTAGATTCTGTAAGATAAAAATGACAATATCGCTCGTCAAGGATCAGTAGTCTCGAATTTAAGAGTACTAGTAGATTCTGTTTCCCAAATGCAATAATACATATGTAAAATTATTATAAGCGACACATTTATCTATTTAGATGTCTTTAAGCTATAGCTATAGTATGTCTTCGAATACTTCATTGTTGATTTTTTCTTCTTTTTTCTGATTGGAGTTAAATGCACTGTCGTATCCAAACTTTAGGGGATGGCATCCGGAGCAAAGGAAAGGTTTGTGATTATTCAATGAACATTAAAAAAAAATCATTGTCGGCTAGCTGTACTACTAGGTTCGAATGCCGAGAAAACATACTTCCTGAGTGGCAAATGGCTCCTGCATCCCTTGTATGACTGCAGATGTAACGTTCAATCCCTGCATGAGTACAGTCTGCTAGGTTGTCTTCAGTTCCGTCGCAATTGACATAATTTAGTAGAATACGACCAGAACCCTGACCAAACCAAGCAGATCCCGGGGCATTCAGGGCTCCATCAAACCCGAGCATTTTGCAAACTACCCTCGCGTCTCTCAGATCCCACCAAGTATCACAGATAGTTCCCCAGGATCCACCGTTGAAGACTTCTACCCTTCCTTCAGCGTCATGTGATCCACCAACAAGACGAACACGGAATGGATTTGGATGAGCTACACGTGAATAAGAAATACATATTTACCTAATTGGCATATTATGTTGGCAAACTTCATGATAATATTTGATTATCATGGATTGTTATTGTAAATAAATTTGAAGAAAGATTATATGTCGTTAGAAATCCTTCAATCAACCATCCATAAACATAATACTGAAGTATGTGACAGTTTTTAAAAAGTTCTCATGATCCACCAATAACGCATTTTTGGCTTAAAATCGTTTGTGTTGAAAGATATCATACTAAAAAAGGAAGGTCTGGCTAGAACAGAAAATAGTCGGTTTAAAAAAAAAGAAAAGTCCCTTTTTTCGGGGGGGGGGGGGGCTGAATTTCAGGAATTTCGTTCAAATTATCGAATGAGATATTAAATTGAGATTTAAGTAACTGAGCAATGTTTTTTCATCTAATAAGCATGCCGTTGACAAAGTGATCATTTGTAAATACTTGGTTAAGCGATAAAGCGAGAGAGAGAGAGAGAGAGGGGGGGGGGGGTAGAAGCATACTTCCTGAGTAGCAGATCGCTCCTGCATCCTCTACATGACTGCAGGAGTAACGTTCAATCCCTGCATGAGCACACTCTGCTAGGTTGACTTCTGTTCCGTCACAGCTAACGAAGGTCAGAAGAACACGACCAGAGCCTTGACCAAACCTTGCAGACCTAGGTGCGCCCAATGCTCCATCAAACCCCAGCATTCTACAAACCACTCTTGCATCTCTCAGATCCCAGTTAACATCACAGGTAGTTCCCCACGAGCCGTCGTACAGTACCTCTACTCTGCCTTCAGTATCATTTAATCCATTTGCAAGACGAATTTGAAATGGGGTAGGATGAGCTACTTGTGAATAGAAAAGACAAATACTGTTTACCTCATTTGGGAAAGTGTTTTGGCTAATGAATATAATACCCTTGAATAGTATTGTAAAATAAATTTGAAGAAATATTATGTGTAATACGATATCCCATTACCAACACATGTATATTAATAATGCTGAGGTATGTGAAATTGTTTAAAGGTAATACAAAGTTTTGGTATGGGGTCATGAATTTGGTTCAAATGAACATATTCCAAGCATATGCGATCCTATATTATTCAGTGATCGTTGTCGCGGTCGAAATCGAAATTGTAAATAATTAAACTTTATGTTGAATAGCTCCCTCTCAAGGTCAAGATATTAATTAAGCTATAAAACAATGTTTATTGAATAAAATCGACCGATCAGCTATTCCCGTTCGGAAATTATATACCACAACTACATATTCTGAGATTTTCATGGTCGCAGCTACCGTTGTACGGCGTAGGAGCTTTTTGAAATTCATCAACATTTATCGGGAGCACCGATACATTTTTATATTCAATTTTTCTCGAAAGCAGAAGTGTTTTAGAGTCTAAAATTGTTAGTGCTTTTGATACATCCACTGGGGCATCCAAATATATCAAAATTGTAAAGAATCACTATCCACCTATTTTTCAAAATTTCCCAAAACTTTGTAATACCTTTAAGTAAACTCTCATGATCCACCAAACACACATTTTCGGCTTAAAAACATTTGTGCTGAAACAAAATATAAAAGACAATATTTCTAGCTGTATAATAACGAAATATGATGGAGTTACATTTGACTGTAATTAAAAATAGACAAATTAAAGTATATATTCATTTATTTGGAAGGAGGGGGGCTGAATCTTTTTAATTTGTTTATTCCTTCCCATTTGTATATCAAAGGGGAAGGAATATTGACTTATGAATCAGTTAAATGTAAATATTTTAATTTTGATATATTTAGCATGCAGATAATTCACAAAACGATCCGTTGAAAATACTTGGTTATGTGACAGAAGGCAACGTACTTCCTGCGTAGCAAATGGCTCCTGCGTCCCTTGAGTGACTGCATGTGTAACGTTCAATCCCTGCATGAGCACAGTCAGCCAGGTTGTCTTCTGTTCCGTCGCAGCTTACATAATTTAGTAGAATACGTCCAGAGCCTTGACCAAACCTAGCCGATCTCGGAGCGTTCAAGGCTCCATCAAACCCTAGCATTCTACAAATCACCCTCGCGTCCCTGAGATCCCATAAATCATCACAGATAGTTCCACATGATCCATTATACAGTACCTCTACTCTGCCTTCAGCATCGTTCGATCCATTGACAAGACGAACTTGAAATGGATGAGGGTGGGCTAATGAGAAAAGTATTTTTCTTGTTAAATTCTTTTACATTTTACAGGAACTAACATTTGTATGTATTAAAGTGGTAGTTTGTAAAAACAAAAAATTAGCACCGGGTTTGTACAAAATAAAATTTGCTTTTAAAACAGTTTGATCGAAATTAATAATATGGCTTACAAATCATTCAAGAAACGTGAACAAATGTCCCCGAGAGATTGTTCAGACTTGGCGCGGCTAACCACCGGGGAAATGCCGCCGTGTAAATGAATCGCAACAAAGGACACCCTTTATTTCATTATATATATATATATATATTATATGAACGACAATTTACTTTCAGTGAAAGACTTTTTAAAATTGTTATGGTGATGGCACCGATCAGACGAACCTGGTACACTATATTAAAAAGGAAAATTGTATGAACCAACGCAAACTAAGAATACCCCCCCCCCCCCC
>BEXV01001475.1:77772-94058 GCA_003118195.1 Hemicentrotus pulcherrimus
GGGGGGGGGGGGGGGGGGGCTAAGGAGGTGGCATCCCGAGCAATGGAGATGTTTGTGATCATCCAATGATCAATCAAAGAACATCAATGTCGGGTAGCTGTACTACTAGGTTCAAATGCGAAAAAAACATACTTCCTAAGTAGCAAATGGATCCTGCATCCCTTAGTCTTGGTGTTAGAACTTGAAGTCTTGACCTTGCTAGTATACGTGGTAAATGCCTCGGTATTTAAAGTTTGGGTCTCGACTACAACACTCATATATATGATGTATTAGCAAATAATTCTGGAAGCATTTCATAGAGGTTGATTGAAAATATGGCATATTTAACACAAACCTCCTGAATAACAAACGGCGCCGGCATCGCGACTATGATCACAGTAATTTACAATCCCTATGTGAGCACAGTCTGCAAGGTTATCTTCTGTTCCCTCACATCCGACATTCGCTAGAAGAATACGACCAGATCCCTGACCGAACCTTGCAGATCCCGGTGCGTTCAATGCTCCATCAAACCCCAACATTCTACAAACTACTCTCGCGTCTCTCAGATCCCACCAATAATCACAGATAGTTCCCCAGGATCCATCGTAAACGACCTCTACTCTGCCTTCAGCATCGTTAGACCCACCAACAAGATGAACTTGGAATGGATTTGGATGGGCTACACGTGAATAGGAAAGACATATAAACCGCATTTGGGATCGTATTTTGGCTAATATCTTAATAGTTTTACATATAAATGAAAACGAATTTTGAAAAAATATTATTTGTAGTAAGTAAAAAGTTGTCAACTTATTTAGACTCATAGTACTTAGGTATGCGATAATGTTTAAAGAATTGTTATAATCCACCAAACACGCATTATTTGTTTAAATCTTTTTTGCTGAAACATGAATACTTAAGAAAACGTGTCTGGCTATAGAATTACGAAATGTAGGGGCTTAAATTTAAGTTGTTTGTCTTTAGGCCATTTACACTTCAAGTAAAATGAAATATCGATTATTAAGTCACTTATCTCAAGTTATTCATGTATTTCTAATAACCCTGCAATTAACAAAATGGTAAGTTACAAAACTTGATTATGCGAGAGAGGGAAACATACTTCCTGAGTAGCAAATTGCTCCTCCATCCTTTGTATGACTGCATGGGTAACGTTCAATCCCTGCATGAGCACAGTCTGCCAGGTTGTCTTCATTTCCGTCACAATTAATATACTTTAGTAGAATACGCCCAGAGCCCTGACCAAACCTAGCAGATCTCGGTGCTTCCAAGGCTCCATCAAAACCCAGCATTCTACAAACCACCCTCGCGTCTCTCAGATCCCACCAAGTATCACAGATAGTTCTCCAGGACCCACTGTTGATAACTTCAACTCTTCCTTCAGCGTCATTTGATCCGCCGACAAGACGAACATGGAATGGATTTGGATGGGCTACACGTGAAAGACATTATATACAGCATTTGCGATCGTATTTTGGCTAATGTCATAATAGTTTATATATAAATGTAATAGAAATTTGAAAACTGATTATTTGTAGTAAGAGATAAATTATCAACTTATTTGGACTCATAGTACTGAGGTATGCGATAAGATTTAAAGATTCATCATGATTCACCAAACCCGCATGACTTGCTAAAAAATAATCTATGCTGAAACATGAATACTAAAGAAAATACGTCTGGCCATAGATTTACGAAATCTAGTGTGGTTGCATTTGACTGTCATATAATAAAAGTAAGAAAGGACTATATTTTTTTTCGGGGAGGGGGAGGGGGCTAAATTACAAGTTGTTTGTCTTTGAAATATTGAGTTTTAAGTCACTTATCTCGAGTTGTCCATATCTAATAATCATGCTATTGACAAAATGGTCAGTTACAAATACTTTGTTATGCGAGAGAGGGAAACATACTTCCTGAGTAGCAAATGGCTCCTGCATCCATTGTATGACTGCATGGGTAACGTTCAATCCCTGCATGAGCACAGTCAGCCAGGTTGTCTTCATTTCCGTCACAATTAACATACTTTAGTAGAATACCACCAGAGCCCTGACCAAACCTGGCAGATACCGGTGCGTCCAAGGCTCCATTAACTCCCAGCATTCTACAAACCACCCTGGCGTCTCTTAGATCCCAAGCAGCATCACAGATAGTTCCCCAGGATCCATCATTCACGACCTCTACTCTGCCTTCAGCATCGTTAGACCCACCAACAAGATGAACTTGGAATGGATTTGGATGGGCTACAAGTGAATAGGAAAGACATATATACCGCATTTGGGATCGTATTTTGGCTGATGTCTTAATAGTTTTATATATAAATGTAAAAGAATTTGAAAAAAAATATTATTTGTAGTAAAAATTAATAATCAACTTATTTAGACTCATAGCATTGAGTATTGCAATAATGTTTAAAGAATTATCATGATCCACTAAACACGCATTATTATTATTTTTATTTTTTTTTGCTGAAACATGAATACTTTAGAAAATATGTCTGCGGCTAAGAGTTACGAAATGTAGGGGCTAAATTTTAAGTTGTTTTTTTTTGGTAATAGGCCATTTGCACTTCAAGTAAAATGAAATATTGATTATTAAGCCACTTATCGCGAGTTGTTCATGTTCTTCTAATAATCATGCAATTAAAAGAATGTTCAGTTACAAAAACTTGGATGTGCGGGAAAGGGAAACATACTTCCTGAATAGCAAATGGCTCCTGCATCCTTTGTATGACTGCATGGGTAACGTTCAATTCCTGCATGACCACAGTCTGCAAGGTTATATTCTGTTCCCTCACACCCGACATAAACTAGAAGAATACGACTAGCGCCTTGACCAAACCGTGCAGATCTCTGTGCGTCCGAGGCTCCATCAAATCCAAGCATTCTGCAAACCACCCTCGCGTCTCTCAGATCCCATAAATCATGACAGATAGTTCACCATGATCCATTTTACAATACCTCTACTCTCCATTCAGCATTGTTAGATCCATTAACAAGACGAACTTTAAATGGATTCGGATGGGCTGAATGAATGGAAAGTGTTTTAAAGGAACTTTTAAAAGAACGAAATATGACTTGAAACCTCTACTTGGTTTCGGAAAATATGCAAAAATCAAACATAATCAGAATAAAATTAATCATTTAAATACGATATGGTATTTTTATAGTGCTGTGACGTATATCATTCCACATCTTTGATCGTGCTCGCCACTCAATCATTTTGAAATGTCTTTACGAAGGATTATAACAAATAGCCGATATCAATAAATGATTGATCATAATTTCACTATATCGCCAGATATTTCATTTGAATTTGTAAAATTGAAAAAGACTATGAAAAATGTTATTAGTAAGTGTTCTGTTTTGTTCTGAATAAAACCCCTATTGTTTTCCTTTATCAAAGTGACTTTACCTGAGGGGTTGCCCGACTTGGATTAAGAATGTCAATGTTCTTGTATTGGCCTGTCCTAAATAGTATGGCATCTGTAAGTACCATTGGAAAATTATTCTTTGATATTAAATGAGTTCATACCCCCTGAATAACATACGGCACCCGCATCCTCGTGATGCCTACAGGAAGTGGTGGTCCACAGGTATGGACAGTCCGTCAAGCTCTCTTCCGTTCCGTAACATTGGATACCAATAATATCGCCGGTTCCCTGCCCAAACCTAGCCAAACCAGGTGCTTCCAACGCTCCGTCGTACCCCAGTATTCTGCAGACCATCCTTGCTTTTAACAGATTCCAGCCTGAATACCGGTTACCACCACAAACGGTCATCCATGATCTACCGTAAAAGACCTCCACTCTTCCTTCAGCATTGTTGGAGCCATTGACGAGACGTTAATCTTGGTAGAAGATTATATTTCACAAACAGTTGTATTTAATCATACGAATGGTGGGTGTTTCCCAATCGTTTACACCCCAAAAAGACAAATCAACTTAAAAATATTACTTTGCTCCAGCAATAAAATGTATATCATCATTTAAAAGAGCAACCGCTACGCTTCCCGTGTATATATATTTAATATGTTTCCATGATCGTTAGCCACTGAATACTAATGATAGTAAAAGTATGCCAAATTCTGGTTGGGCCACTTTCAGTTAAAACAGATATGGTGTTGAGGGGATGGGGATGGCAACCTGCTTATAGGAAATGTTTATAGAACTCGAATAAAGAAACGTCGTATAACGAATCATCGTATAGAGCAAGAATCATACATGCTATAAAACAACATCGTATACAGAAACGTATTATGAAGAAACTAGTTCTGACGAGGTCAGGTGACAAAACAACAGGCCAACCATTAGTGGGCGGTCACGCTTTGCTCCGACCAGTTAGACAATTTTTGTACGACGCGACGTTAAGACTACAACAGCACGGGGGACCACGATTTTCTATCGAATTTTCATTCGAAACGATGCTCAAGCAGGTGTTTCTTTATACAACGTCCACAAAAGGAAAAATGTTTTAAAGGATTGGCGTAGAGCAATACGAGATTCGATACCTAAACTTTGAATGCTTGTAGTCTGAACGAAAGTTTAGTTGTCTTTCCGTGCGATCAGTTGAGTTTACGCCTTATAACGAACTTTCCACCAAGAATAACCGAGATCGCTGGACAGGAAACGCAAAAGTATATTCATGTATCACTGACGGTGTAGACACCTTTTTTGCCATTTTTTAAAAATTATCAAAACAAACACGATCGCAACTACCTTCTAAAAAATAATTCACTCCTGTCGGAACTGCAGTATCAGCATATCCCGGAGAAATCAGGTTATGGTTACGTAATACGACATATTAATGTTCGTGTATTTCAAAGGTGACAATGGCATTGTAGTTGTTTGATTTCATTGAAATACATGCGATCATGCTGACAGAGGTCTGTGGATATCAGGAAAGTGTAGTGGTGATATGAAATATAAATTTTCGTTTCATTTTCTACCCTTTCATTCTCGTATGAATAAAGGCGAACAATGTTGCATCCAGTCTAACTTAGTCTAAAGATTCTACGGAGTACCAAGTATCAAGCTTTTATTACTGTAATTATGCAACAAAATGACTAAAATAATGGATCTTCCCACTTAAAGCGGGACTATAGTTGGTACGCGATTATGAATACCAGCCTTAGGCTTGCATTCCTTTCATCTAAGATAATATTCTGTTTGGTTGGGGATTGTGAACTTTTTCTAGTTGCCCTGTCTTTTGTGCAGAATGAAAATAATCTAACACTATACTCCCATTTGTGCACGGATGGATAATTATTTTTAAATATGCCACCACCACAAAGTTGAAAAGAAAACTTAATCGTGATGAGGATTTGCATTACTAATGACCATTGAGACTATCTAGGCAGTTTGACAAAAGTAAAATACTAAATATCGTAAGTGTTACGAGTGGTTTCCTCTACTCGTTGTCCCTAGGTCCTTTGTTCACAACAACAGATTACACAACACAAAGTGGTTAGATTTCAGAGGCTGATCTTCATTATTTTGAGCTTCGTTCTTCAACTCCAAACCTAAACTAACTCGTCCACAGGACGATTCGTACAGTGTATCTAGAATCGGTCGATACAACCATCACACTCCCCCTCATAAGTTAGCACTTATACAAGTAGGAGTCGTGCTATAATAAACATTTCTTTTTCAATGTTGTTTCAGAAACTGTTGTAAGCATACAAAAAACCTGAAAGTATTCATAAGTATGAGGTCTTTGTAGATTTAGAAATCTGATAAACAAGTCAGCTTGTTAAATTATACAGTACCAGCATGTAAATGGTATCACAGCGTTGTCTAGTGGTTTCTGTTCATACAATAAAATTGAGTATGAACAGCTATAAGTAAAAACATTAACCATTCTTCTAGCAACCTGCTCTATCGTTTTTATCACTGACTTTTGCATATATCAGAATTCATTTGAACTAAACATAAAACAAATACAATTCAAATCGCAGAGAAGTTCACCTTAAATGACCTATCAATATTAATATGTCTTCATGCTTCTTCGCAATTTTGAATCTAAACATATTTCTTTGCATCAAAATAATACTAAGCAAACTTCAGCAACATTAAACCTGTCTGAAAGGTAATATAATTTAGCTTTCACGTCAATTGTACAAACATGTTATTATTAATCTGAAGTTTTGCGTTGTAGTGCAAAACCATATCATCTGTGTTGGTTGAGTATTGAATATTTTCAAGAATAACTTTGATTACTTTATATCCGTAACCAAAGATATGGTAAAACACCAAAATACTTTTTTTGTTCCAAAGTTCCTTCTTTCAATATTTATCCTGGCTGGATAAACCATATAATTCGATTTACTGTTTCTGTTTTGAAATATATAAATATACATGCACAGACAAAATGATAACTCACTAGTCTTTCTAGTTCCTTGTGTTTGTACTAAAAGGGTTTTAACACAATAATATTATCATGCATGTTCAAATTCGTCAACGAATACGATAAGCATATCACATACTTTTTTATACATTGGTTTACAGACATCCGGAAAGCAAACATAAGAAAAATACATTTTTCTTTGAGTCCAATAAACAGTTTCAATGAGTCCAATCAGTCTATGCTCACAATGCTTTGTGATTATTAAAGAAACCATGAAAGTTAAAAGTTCTGGTTTCCTTTCTCACATAGAATTCCAGTGAATTCATTAATGTTCAACTGTCAAGAATGATGCTCCAGTATACGTGTTCAACTGTTCAAGAAATATTGTTCACAGGGTTGTTTACTTTTCAATGTGAATATATCAATTAGTTGCTCACTTTTGTCCAAATATCACACACGAGATAAAGCGTCCGCAACAACATTGCCTTTTCCTGGCACATGTAGAATGTCCAAGTTGTATTCTTGGAGCAGCAAACTCCATCGCGTCAGTCTTTGGTTCTTGTTTTTCATTCTGTTAAGGAATGTCAGGGGGTTATGATCAGTTAGTACCCTGACTGGATGTAAAGATCCACTGACATACACGTCTCTTTTTCCGCAGTTCCTTTGAGAAGAATGATATGGGTCTGTCGAAACCTTCAGCGTCTGCTTGAGTAAGAACTGCACCAGCACCCACATCACTCGCGTCCACCATCATGCTGAACGGCTGGTTGAAATCTGGAGCCATCAGTACCGGATTGGTAGATAAGAGGGCTTTCGCCTGGTTGAAAGCACTCTCGCAGTCGATTTCATTTTTCAAGATTTTTCCGTTTTGTTGGGTGTAGACGATATGGTGCCTGTTTGATTAGGGTTCTATCACCCACATCAACATCATGCTCAACAGCATCAGTTCGAGAGGGAACATCAGCAAATAACTGTGGATATTCACTCAACAGCTCTTTCACATAACTCCTCTCCTTCACAGACAAGTGGGTTAGTTTGCTATCGATGTGTGCTAGAACCTTTGAATTTTCCATTTAAAACATGGGTTCTCTCTTTCAATCTTGCACACTTCTTTCTCAACTTCACACTTTGAGTCACATTCAACAGCACTCAACACTGGTTGTGCTTTACTCTTGTCATCTCTTCGGATATATGGCTTAAGCATATTCACATGACACACACGTGTCTTCTTCTGCCTATCTGGAGTATTGACAACGTAGTCGACATCACCAACTTTCTTGGGAATAGTTTACGGCCCAGAAAACCTAGCCTGTAGAGAATGACCAACTATCGGCAGTGAGACCAAGACTTCATCTCCTACATCGAAATTCCTCTCTTTGGATTTCCTGTCATACCATGACTTCATCTTCTGAGAATCTGACAAAGTCTGTCTGGCAACCTTCCACGCCTTATGCATTCTCTCACGGAAAGGACTCGCATACTCCAACACATTTGTTTGTGCATCATCACACAACAGTCTCTCTTTCAGAACTTCAATGGTCCACGAACTAAGTGACCGTATACCAACTCAAAAGAACTGAAACCAAGAGACTCTTGTACAGCATCCCGCACAGCAAACAATAACAAGGGATCATCCCATTGTTTCTCTGACTCCATACAATAAGTTTTCAACACATTCTTCAAAGTCTGGAGAAATCTCTCCAGTGCTCCCTGGGACTCTGGGTGGTATGCACTCGAAACTACATACGCCCAGTTCCTGAAACACCAGATTGAACACCCTATCATGAAATTTGACCCTTGATCAGATTGTACAGTTTTTGGTAGCCCTTACCTTATTAGCTGAAATGCGCCTTAGAGGAATCGCTTCGGTATATCTCGTCGCAGCGCACATTATCGTCAATAAGTATTCATTACCTGCCTTTGTCTTTGGCAGAGGACCTACACAATCTACTATGATCCTAGAAAATGGCTCATCGAACGCCGGTATTGGCTTCAATGGTGCTGCCGGTATTTTCTGATTCGGTTTACGTACAACTTGACATGCGTAGCAACTTCTGCCAAAATTTGCAACATCTTTTTGCACACCTGGCCAAAAGAAATGAGAAAGAATTTTCCCCTGGGTTTTGTGAACCCCTAAGTGACCTGCAAGTGGAGCTTCATGAGCAAGGCTAATTATGTCCTGCCTGTATGTAGAAGGGACTACGATTTGGTGGACTTTTTTCCACACATCATCTGCAGGGACATCTGCTGGCCTCCACTTTCTCATTAGCACATCTACTTTCTTGTAATAACAAACAAGCACAGTCAATGCCTCCTCCTCAGAAACAGCTTTCTCATTCAAAGAAATCAACTGAGGATCTGTCTGTTGCTCCATTAGCAACTTACTCTTTTTCAAAGATAGTGGTTCAGATTTTTCACTATTTCCTACGCTATGAACCTTTCTCGCACTCTCATTCACATTGGAGTCAGACTCATCCTCAACCAAACGACAACAGAAAGAATCTCCTAAGTCAACATCTACGTCATTAGACTTCTTCACCGACTCAACTTTCTTTGCCATTGAACGAGTTACAGCACATGCTGGGAACACTACTGGAAATTCTGCAACCAATTCATCTGTCTCAGAACTTTCATAAGGACTCGCACTTACTACTGGACATGATACGACTCTGTCACCAGCGAGATCATTACATAATATGATGGATACCTCTTCCACAGGAAGTGATGGTCTAACTGCCATCTTCACGATACCAGAAACAAGGTCTGACTTCAAGTCTACCACATGAAGGGATGCCTACACAAAGCCGTCTCCAATGCCTTTGAGTAAAACACTAGCACCAACAGAAGAACTAGCACAAAAGGGCAACGCTCTTTCCAAAATCAAGGACTGAGAAGCACCAGTATCCCGCAACACTTTCACTTTTCTTGCTACATCACTCTCTGATACAGACACATATCCTACAGACAAATAACTGTTCATACTCTTTCTGATCTTTTTCCATGTTCGCTGGTACAATTCTACTTTGTGAATTTGACATAGTTTGAACGAATGCATTATGATGTGCACTAGCTTCCTTTTTCTTAGCTTGAAGCGAAGGACACTTTGACTTTATGTGCCCATACTGTTTGCAAGCATAGCACATTCTCTCCTCTGTTACCTGTCCTTGCTGGGACTGCGGTTTTATTTCATCTTTTTCTTGTGATGTACTTGTTTTCGGGCTTTTGCTCCAGTTTCCATTTTTCTTAGGTTCTACACTCACTTTCTGTGAGATTTTGTGCGTGAGCACGTAGTCATCCGCAAGTCTTGCTGCTTCATCCAGCGAATCAACACGCTGCTCCTCTAGATGTATACGTACATCCAGTCGCACGCTGCGCTTGAGTTCCTCAAGAAGAAGAATTTCACGCAAGTATCATAATCATGATCTACATTGAGAGAAGAGCTCTATCTATCAAACAATTGCTCTTTTTGTTTTGAAAACTCCATATGAGTTTGCGATTCTTCCTTTCGCGCTTTGCGAAATCGCTGCCTATACGCTTCAGGTACAAGTTCGTAAGCTTTTAGCACGCTCGAATTTACTTTATCGTAATCCGTCACGTCGGCCATCGATATTGCTAAGTAGGCATCCCTAGCCTTAACACTAAGCTTACTCTGAATCAGGTGTGCCCACATTTCCTGAGGCAACCCCATGCTTTGAGCTAATTTCTCAAAGTGTGGAAAGTACTTTTCCACCCCTTTCTCCTCGAGTGGAGGGACCATCCTGACATGCTTTGCAACGTCAAAATGCCTATCAGCATATTTGCTCTCTTTTCTGTTCACGGCAACAAGTTTTTCTCTCTCCAACTCTACTCTCGCCCTCTCTAATTCCAACTCCTTTATCCTCACTTCATCCGAGACTGAAGACCTAGCTTGAGAATTTAATTCCGGAGATCGAGACGTAGACCTTCGAGGAGTCACACTGATACCATCCGCCGCCTCTGAAGACAAAACCTCTTCAGCAACCAGAAACTCGACAATCTTGTTCAATATGTCCGACTTCAGCATGTACCGCTTGATATCTTCGTCCTCATAATGAGTTGCTATATCTAACAATTCAGGATTAGTCAGTGAGCTTAACCGCTCCGCAGACGGATCCCTGACAAACTCCCCCAACGAGAACTCGCTAGCCATCATGCAAAAAACCTAGCCTCCTAAATAACCTAGAAAGAACTAGAGCCTGGCTGTCATAATCCCCAGCCAACCTTACAACACCTAGATTCTACAATATCCGAGAAATCTAGACAACATGACTGTTATAATCCTCAGTCAAACCTGCAACTTCATGCAGAAACATGAGAACACTACAGTGTTCTTCTCACCACACACACCACGAATGCTCGAACCTGAAACGGCCACCCCAACGGTGGCCGACGATATCATCTCAACAAACCGACACCGACAATACACACACCTACACACCGCACAGTCCGCTCATAAGTAACGTTTATGAAACCCGTCGCACGCAATGTAATGCAACATGCCAGCGCTATAATGAAAAACGCCTGAAAATCATACTTTTCACGTCATGTACCTGGCCGAGCCCCCATTTGTTACGTGTTGTTTCCTCTACCCGTTGTCCCTAGGTCCTTTGTTCACAACAACAGATTACACAACACAAAGTGGTTAGATTTCAGAGGCTGATCTTCATTATTTCAGTCGTTACACCCATCACAGTAATTATTGTGTCTTTCGTAAATTATGAACAAACTGCGTTTTTGCACTGCTAAGATTTTCAAGACAAGGATGTTCAGTGCCACGTGGTCCTATCATTTTATAATACTCTTTATATACACGATCTGATACAGATAAATCCGTGCATGTACCGGGATTTATTTTCCAATTTAACCACTCTTTGCTGATCATGACTTACCTCATAATGAATATAATTCTAGTTGATCTAAAATCACAATGACATGGCAAGTTTGGGAAGTTCCTAAAAACGGCTGAACTCTCCTTCAATTGTCTCCAGCCAAGATCAGAAAGACACTCGCCCTCGGCAGGCTCGAGGCAGAAAATGTCAAACTTGTAACCAAACTGTTCTGTTCGAAAGAAAAAAAAATCTTCCAAGTCACACTGGAAAATAGTTAATGAAGAGATATAATCGACTATGTATTCGTATATTTATATGATATGAATGAAAATATGCATGTATATATACTATGAGGTGAGTATATTTGAAGTAGTGTGGTCACTTATTTCTTCTGAGTCTTAGAAAAGAAGATTATCTAAAGTACTTTCTTTTCGTTTGTTGTCAAAATTTATCATTTGTTTCACGTATTTTCACAAATTTTAATGATTTTTTTTTTCTATCGATGAAAAAAAATTAAGAAAGAGGATGTGTAAATACGTTGCCATTATGTTTTTAATCAAGAAAGAAATAGCTTCCATACATGTATTCTATTATTTCCCCCTCGTCAAGAAGGCTTTCTTAGTGAAGAACCACTGTCGCCAACTTTTTTTTCACACTAAAATACAAGAGGCTCCTGTATTCTCGAAATTTTCATCGTAAATATGTCTTTTATATCAAATTTCAAACGAAAGAATATGGGAAATCATCAAGAGATTTTTTACTTCATTATTCGAGCCATTCTTTTGTTCCTATAAGCCAGCAGAAATTTTGCCAAGTTGTTCATTTCTGGTTCCGGTTGGACTGTTTACAGAAGGTATGTCCACTGTGCCTGTTAGGGGTAACATGTGACATTCGTTGATGGCAACAGGAAGTGCAATCCAGAGGGCAGCGACTCCCAAAGTGGGAGGGCACCAACAAAAAAGGGCACTATCATGAAGGAAAAAAGGGCACCTTCAACGGGAAATGTAAATGGGAAAATGTATTTAAACAATTAGACATTGGTCTGATTATTCATTTGCGAGCGAGAAAAAATGTAAGATCTGTGAGACCGCAGTGCGATAAATTACATCTCATAAAGAGGAAAAAACCCAATCCTGATGGGGCTATAAGCAAATTTTTATAACGGAAGACTGAAAAGATGTTTGACAAGTAACATAATTATAACATCTATAACTACGAGCGAGCTTCGCTAGCGAGCTTTGGGGAAAACTGCTTTTAGTCGCTTGAAATTAGGGGCAGGTTTAATGATGAGAGGAACAGGGGACACTTATCGAAAGGGTTAAGACACTTATTAGAAAAGAAAAGGAGCACAAAGTACAAAGACTAATTATCAGAGGTAAAAATGGGGCACTTCTTACGCCTAAAAAAAAAAACATGCACCAGGGAAGAAAATGTCATCGGCATTTGTCGACGGAAAAGAGGCGCCCATCAGATTTTGATAGGGGGCATTTATAAGAAGTGAAAGGGGGCATTTATGAAAAAGGGATAGGTTCTTTATTAGAAAGGAAATTGGACACATAACATTGTTTAAAGGGTAACGAGAAGGGGAAGTGGCTCTTATTAAAAAGAAAAAGAGGCACATGTTGAAATTAAGTGGTGATTTTGAGAAGGGAAGATGCACTTATAACGAAAAGGGGCATTTCTTAGGAAGGAAAAGGGGTACGTGTCAAAATAAAAGGGCATTTATAAAAGATGAAAAGAGCACTTATCAGGAGGGGAAGGGGTACTTGTCAAAGTAAAACGAGTACCTCTTAGAATTGAATAGGGTCATTAACCAGAGATGAAAAGGGGCATGAGCATGAGAAAGAAAAGGGACTATTTTCTTAGGTGAAAGGGGGCATTTAAGAGAAAGAGGGGGCTCTTTTTTAAATGGGGGCACTTATCATAAAAAATGGGGGCACTTACTAAAAACAAAAGGGCACACGTGAAAATATAATGCGCTTATCCTAGAAAAAAGGGGTAGATATTAAAATGGGAAGGGGCACTTTTTACTAATGAAAAGGGAAACTTGTCAAAGCAAAAGGGGAACCTCTCAGATTTGAATAGGGCAATTATCAGAGGTGAAGGGGGCGCTTATCAAAAGTGAAAAGGGGTGCTTCTCGTACCTAAAAAGGGGAACTTACTAGAGACTAAAAAAGTCACTTATGAGAATGGAAAATGGCCACTTATTGCAAATGAAAATGGGAACTTGCAAAGGAAAGGGGGTACGTGTCAAGATAAAAGGAGCACTTATCAGAGGTATAAATGGGAAGGAGCACTTTAAAAAAATAATAGGGGCACTTTTCCTATATAAAGGGGCCCTTGTCAAAATAAAAGGGGCACTTTTCCTATGCAAAAATGGGCACATTTAGGGTCCATGAAAAAGTGGGAGGGCACCCCCCCCCCCTCCCCGGAGCGCCGCCTCTGGTGCTATCGTTGAATATATGCTGGGCTATGCGTTGTGACGTCCTACACAAACAGGCTTCTGCTGGACAATGTTGGGGAATCCTTCGAAGAAACGTGTTAGCATTGACTTGCGCCGTCGAAAGACACTCACTCCCGCGGTAGTATCTTTACAAACTGAAATCAGAACTTCAAACCTGAATCCAATACTACACCAACCCTTTTTATAACCCTCCCTGAAACCCAGTTGTAACCATTACCCCAACCCTGTAACTTTGACGAACTAAAGCCCTGCGAACCTGTCGTCAGAGCAAATGTCGGATCACCGACTTGTGCATTGGCAGTGAAAGGTCAACTTCTCAATATGCGATACAGGTCGCCACCGGATGTGGAACCGTACATTGGGCAGGTCGAGCGCCCTGCCTCCGGTCGGCTCTCTATATGCTACATGCGAGGGGGAAAAAAACATTGATCAAAAATTTATTAGGATTGTAAAAAAAAAAATCCGAAATAACAAATTGCCCCTGCGTCCCATTCATGACCACAGTAACTATAATCTCCAATCACTCGATGATCACAGTCTGCTAGGTTTTCTTCTCTTCCGTCACACTCAACCCAAGCTAGAAGAATACGACCAGAGCCCTGACCAAACCTTGCAGATCCTGGTGCGCCCAATGCTCCATCAAACCCCAGCATTCTACAAACCACCCTCGCATCTCTCAGATCCCAGTCATAATGACAGATAGTTCCCCACAAGCCGTCGTACAGTATCTCTACTCTTCCTTCAGCGTCATTTGATCCATTTATAAGACGAACTTCAAATGGATTCGGGTGTGCTGGATGAATGCAAAGTGTTTTAAAGGAACTTAAAACAAGAACTTAATATGACTTCAAACATATACTTGGTCCCGGAAAAATATGCGAAAATCAAACAACATCAGAAATTGGATGCACTCTTCAAATACGATGTTTCATTTCTGTATAGTGATGTGACGTATATCATTTTGATCCTGCTCGCTACTTATTCACATTGCAATGTCTTGCTGAAGGATTATTACAAAAACGATAAAAAACTTATTATCATAATTTCACTATATCGCCAGTTATTTCTTCTGAATTTATAAACATGAAAGAATTTGGAAAATTGTATTTCCATGTTTTCTTACAAAAGAACTCTGATTTTCTCTTTAATCACCTAAAAACGGGGAAACAGGGATTAGGAATGAAATGTTCTGTATTGTGCTGTCCTAAATAGTATGACATATTAAAGTACCGTTGGCAAATTATTCTTTGATATGAAATCAGTTCATACCCCCTGAATAACATACGGCGCCCGCATCCTGGTGATGCCCGCACCAAGAGGTGGTCCCGTGACTACAGTCCGCCAAGCTCTCTTCTGTTCCTACACACCAATCGACATACAGAATACCACCAGTTCCCTGCCCAAACCTAGCCGAACCAGGTGCTTCCAAGGCGCCGTCGAACCCCAACATTCTGCAGACCACCCTTGCTCTTAACAAATTCCAGGTATCATCACAAACAGTCATCCACGATCCACCGTAAGAGATCTCAAATCTTCCTTCAGCATTGTTGAAGCCATTGACGAGACGTACACCTTAAACAAAAAAAAATCACGCTTTTCGGAACTGCGGTATCGACCTATAGATATCAGGAAAGTGTAGTGATGATAAAAAGTTTGATTTGTTTATATATTTCACACCCTCTTATTTTCGTAGTCATAAGGATGGACAAGGACCAATCCAGACTTACTTAGTCCAAACAATTATGGAGCACCAAGTGTCAAGCTCCCTACTCAAATTACTGTATTTCTACAACAAACTAAATAAACAAAACTAATCTCTTTTTTGGCATATCAATGAGAGGTTGATTTCATGTTGACTTAATTTTTATTTTTTTTATTTAAATAAATGATTTCGTTATGGAATTATGAAATTGATAGTTTTCTCTCTATACATCAGTTTAATGAATCTGCCCATTTAAAGCTGGGCTAAACTTTGTACGCGATTATAAAAAGCCAGCCTTAGACCGGCATTCCTTTCACTTAGATGTCGTTTTTGCAGAATGAAAATAATTTACCACATACTCCCATCATGCATCGTAATTATTTTTAGAAATGCCATCACCACAAAGTCAAAAATAAAACTTAATTGTGATGAGGATTTGCATAACTAATGACCATGGAGAGTATCCAAGCCGTTTTTGAAAAGGAACCTATACGATATATCGTAATTATTGTGTCTTTCGTAAATATGAACAAACCACAATTTTAAACCATTTGTAAGTGTAAAAATCGTTTTTTTTTATGTTATGGGAATCTTATTCATGGTTAATATATCCACAATATTTAATGTTGGGTTTTCCTTATGTTAGCACCCATATGCACGATCTTATACAGATAAATCGGTGCATGTACCGGGATTTCCTCTCCACTTTAACCACTCTTCGCTGATCATGACTCACCTTATAATGAAGAGACGAGTGGTTATGTCATCGGACTGAGGATCACAAGGTTCGCGGTTCAAGTCCCACCGCGGCACTAATGTCCTTTGGCAAGACATTGATCTACATTTGCCACTCTCCACCCAGGTGTTAAATGGGTACCCGGTAGGATGCGAAAGCTAATGTGGTTAGATTAGCAAGTGTGCGCTCGTAAAAA
>BEXV01001476.1:75147-85588 GCA_003118195.1 Hemicentrotus pulcherrimus
AAAAGATGTATATATAAAGAATATATTTGCATTACACGAAGGAGAACTGTACACAATTTATAAGCAATTATGTAAACCAAGAAATGCTGTATAGAAAAGGTTATGAGAAAGTACACCTGCATTTGGTAATGACTTTTATTTAACTTTATTTCAAATGAACATAATACTGCAGTCGTTGTCGAAGTATTTTTTTGAAACATACCTCAGCATGTTTTGACCATAATGAGCAATTTCTCAGATGTGCAATTACATTTGTTTTGATAAATAATGCACCCAATAATTGCTTATTGCCTTGTTTGTATCTTAGGGTTCTACAGCCAGAATACATGTACATGTAATATGTAGGCCTTTTCAAAATCAGTTCCCGGGCTTATTACTTATTAGGAGAATTCATTTGATGATGTCATGGGGATATAATGAGCCGTTTATTTGCGCAATCTCTTCTTCAGGATAGCATGTTTGAATGCATTCTAAGAATGTTGTTTAGAAAGGTAATATTGATTGAGGATTTCATATTATTGTGTCTGCTACAAAAGTGTCTTCTATTTATTCTCCTCTGACCCCCATGCGTAAATGTTCCTTCTTTCATACTGGTCACAGAAAACTTAGTGGTGCATGATACAAAGATAGTCTTACAAAGGAGACCTTTCTCTTTTCTTGAGACATTCCTGTATGTCTCATCACAATCAAAACCATTTTGAAAACTTGTAAGGTGTCCAGTATATTAATGCTGAGCAGTCTGATATGGCTTACTTTTAATCTGAAATTATTCAGGAAACTTTAATGGTAAGCCCTACATATTGATTTCTGCGTTGTTGTATTGAATGGTTCAAAAAGTCGCTTAAGATTATCAAAAAGTAGAAAACTAAAGAATTGAGGAGGTTTTATGAAAGTACAAACTAGAATGCCAATTCTGAGAAAATAAGGGAATAAAATTCTGAGAAAATAAGGGAATAAAAAGGGAATATATCCTTTTTGGTGAAAAGGGTTTGTTGACAAACCAAACTTACATACAATTTGTATGTGTACAAATAAAAAATACAAACAATTTTGAAGGCATGGTCTGTGTGTGGTTTGACCTATGGTTTTTGACAATGCTTTTACTGTCTAATCGGTAATTGGTAACAGTAAACAATACAATAACAAAATAAGTTATAGATCACAAATACAATAAACATTTAAATTGCTAATCACAAATGATGATAGTATGTGTATTACATTGTGACCAACTTAAATTGCCTTAATATCCTGGCCACAGAACTTAAAGCAAGCAAACAATATGTGTACCATCTCCATTCTGTCTATTCATGCCTTATGATATCTAATATGCATAAATGACAAATTGGCAGTGAGATATCATATACCAGTAGGTTCATGAAAAAGTTTGATTTTGTAGACTACAATGACAATAGAAAGAAATGTGGTCTTTGTTTTGTGAAGAGGGGGCGGTTGGACTTCCATCAGGACTCAAAACTGTGTCAAAACCTACTAGTGCAGTTAAAAGGCAACTATTGTCAACTAACTTGTTGACACTATTCTACAGTTTTCTTGCAATTGCAATGCTTCTGGAAAGTGATGAAAGACCCTCTATTTAGGTAGAAAGTTTTCTTGTGCATTCCTTCATGTATAATAGAGAGGCAGTAGTGGAAACGGTTGATCTACTAGGTAAACTTGGACTGATTTGTGTGCAGTGAGTCGAGTTAAACTTCCTGCATATTTTGTGCCTTTTTGTGAGGTAAAACAAAGCCTGGAATTTCTGTGATCCCTCAAGTTCATATTCATAATCAAATATTTGTACAAGGGGGTGAGCAATTTGTTATTTGATCATATTTGTTATATCAACCACTTATTGTTGTAATTAACTGTCCCATGGAAGAATGCGCAATGACTTTAATGCAACAACAAATGTAATTATGCCATTTCAAAGTATATAGCAAGTAGAATCTTACTGCATTTGTACATTACTCATTATATCATTTCAAACAATCTCTAACAATCAAATGTTGATTTTGTTGCGCCACATTGAAGAGAGAACCGGTACTAGGAATTGGGAGTTTGCACTTTATAAGCACTGTGGTATTTGTGGTAAATGCAGTACAGTTCAGTTTGAGTCAAGGTAAAATTTCATGTGTCACGTTTGAAATTATCTAGTATGGTGGACAAGACATTTCATTTTCATTTGTCTCTCTAGACCTATCTTAAGAGGAACTCTATCTTAAACCCATTGTGGAGCTCTGTACAGGTACCTTTTTTATTTTCTGTTCATGATCATTATCAGGGAGTAAAAAAGACTGTTATTTTATCTGAATTGTGTTCAAGGGCTTTTCGACAACGGCTAATTAAAGTTTTGTATTTCTAAACATTTAATTTGTTTATTCAAATACAGAATAAGCAAGACAAGATTCAATTTCATCAAGCATTGTTCTCCTTTTTTTTTAAAGCTATACATTTGCAAACTATACATTTGCAAGGGATCTAATTGCTACTGCTTTTTTTCTCATTCTTTTGAGACATATTCTTGTAATTCTACTTAATAGCAGCACCAAAGTACACCTGACAATCATTTGTACCTAATTACTGGATATAACTAGTACTTCCAATTTGGAGCCGGAAAAACCTGCTTGACCTGTGACATTTTGGTTTCCGCCAATACCAGAATTTATATTTACCTGGCAGTGACTTTTACTACTTCCATGAAATTTTCATTTTTCATTCAAGAACTCAACTAAGTTGAACCAAGAAGAACTTAAAAAACCTGTGACATTTTATTTTTCTTCATTACAAGAAATCAAATAGGGGCATATCAAAACAGTGTATAAAAAACTTTATTTTGTTCAAAGCTAATCAATTTTTCTTGATGGTGTAGAATTCCCCCCTTTTATTATTGTGTACTGGTATATTATTATCTTTTAGAGCTATTTACAGATAACGAGAATGCCTTGCAAGTTTTTCAGAGCTAATTATCCACTACTCTCATTTGATTTGATTTTTGCTGACTCGATATCCATTCCCCCATTTTTATTGAGAAACTGCTACATTTGAGTACAACCAGAAAAGACCCAACTTCATGCAGAGTTTCTATTTTTTAGCTACACGTTGACATTTTTCTCCTCAGCATTATAGCCTCTCTATAAAATACAAAAATAAGGCTTTCTCGCTAGGTAGGACAAAATTCCTTGCCTACCTAACAACACACAATGAATGCATTCTGACTATTGGAATACAAATATTCATAACAGGTGAATGAAATAATTTGTAAAATGGCACTTCACAAAGATTTTTGAATTAAATTTGATTATATTATGAAACAATGGCATATTATTGCAGTACCAGAATACACCGGACACTGAATTGTTTTAATACTTTTTTTTCTTCTTTTTTTTCTTCTTTTTTTTCTTCTAATTTTCCAGGAACTGCTGCATTGGACTGAGAAGAATCTTCTAGACCTCGGGATCCGTAATGCTGCTCATCGAGCGAGACTGGTGTCCAACCTTGTCTAAATCAGAGAGAAACTCAAACGGACAAGTATAGCTGGTAGGTTACTTCTTTCAAAGTATAGTATTGGGCTCAGTGGTATATGACATCATCCCTGGGCCAGGTACACCATATATTGTTGATACTACCGTTGCTTTCAACCTAATATGAAGTGTGAAGCTCCCTTTCTGCACTCTTGTCAAGTTCTCAAAAACATGTGATCTATCATATCCATGAATGAATTTATTTAATAGCCCCCTCCATTACAGCATCTTTCGCCCTGGCAACACAACTTCATGAGATCACTTAGAATTTTTACGAGGGGGGTCATTGATGAAATTGGAAAGGCTCTAGCTGTAATGGAAGGAATAAAATACACTATTGATTAATTGGCTAAGCCTCGTTCGCTTTCCAATGTGTCATCAGGTTCATTCGTTCAGTCCTTTTGGGATGAGTTATGGACCAGCTCCTAAGATCCCCACTTAGGCCCTGTTCTCATATGCCAGGATTAAACAGCCAGGGTTAACAGCCAGGGCAAAAGAAGCATACTTTGCGATTCACATCTCTGTATTTCATAACATGCAGATACATCTGTACATGTGTAGGACCTTTCTCTGCCAGTTTTTTTTTACATGGGGAAAGTATACTTTGGGGCTATTTTCTCAATATTGTGGGCCCTTTTCTCTACATATTATGGTATTTTCTAGAAAAATTGACTATTTCTCTTCTATTTTCTTCTGGAAAATAAACAAAAAAACATATTTTTAGGCTAAGGATTTGGAAAAAAATGTGCATGAAAAAAATATTTAGAGTTGAAATATTTCAAAGAACTTATTTTCTGTGCTGGCTTGTCACTATTTTCCAACTAGTTTTAGTCTTTTTAGACTTATTATATTTTTAACAAGGTTGTTTTACATATAAAACAAAAAAGACATTATAGACTTCCACTGTTTTAATCGTCATATGTGAACAAACTTTTATTGGGATGCAATCAATTTATGGGCCTGTCACCCAGTTTCCTGACTACTTCTTTACTTCAAGTGTGACCCCTCTTAAGGAATCTTTTCGAAAAACCAAGAAGAAAATGAAAATTTTACAGCCTCGCATAGATCCAGGTGAGCTCTTGGTAAAATACCAAAGGTCGTCTTGATTCAAGTGTTGTCTTTTTTTCCTTTATAGAAGCCTGTCATTTTATGGAAGGTCTAATGTTGTCCCTGAATGACAGTATTCTCAGATGGGTGCATTATCTTTTACAGTTTGAGAGGGTTGAAAAGAAAACAAAAATTCTTGACAAATTAAAAAAGTATTACCATTGTAGAATTCTGAGTCTAAGAGTTTAATAAGTGTCACTTTATAAGTTTGAAAGCTATCAACAAAACTTTGGAGCTTTATCTACTGGTCTTTTATATTGCATACATCTTGTACATGTGTACATGTAGTTTAACTTCATCTTATTTGTTTACGGTTAAACCGTCCCCTTCCCCCACCCCTTTTGTGACTTTCAATGTTGATCACTGAAACCAATAGCTTCAGTTTAATGCATTTTGAAATAAATTGCGGAACTGTCAATACTTTGAAGAAGAAAATCATATTTTCTTTTCTCCAATACAGCATATACAGTACAGCATACCGTATACAATATTCTAGCAGTTTAATTGCCTACCTGTATATGAGCAGCTTTTAAATGGTTAAAATCTATTTTGGAATTAGTTGATGACTGTCTCGTGTTTGCCTAAATGCATGGTGGCAAGTATATCTCTCCCCCTGAAGACAAATGCTACTTTACTAATTAATTGGATCAATTTGTAGGAAATGTCTTCAAATTGCGCTCCTGTATTATCAAAATGAGGGTCTGAATGTAGCTGCGGGGTCCAGTTGCATGCGATATGTTTGCTTTAATCCCGGGCGCTTCTTCATTGTGATTTTAGATAAATCTAAGTCGAGTATATGATCCAGTTGCAATCAGGCTGCATGACTGATCGGTTGTACAAAGAATGCTCTGGCTACACTTGATAGATGGTCAGATTTTTACTGCGACCAGGAAGATATCTTGCCCCTCTAACACAATGCTTTCTTCAACCCTATACCAAATACTGTTCCTACCCCTACCCCTACCCCTAAAAGCAACCCTAACCCTTTCCCAAAAAAAGGCATAGCCTACAGAAAATGCCACCAGAGCAAATGTTGCATCACTGCTTGAGATTGCAAGAGATTTTCTTGTGTGAGTTCTCGATCATCAACTTTTCTTTTGATTCTTGCTGCTCCCAGGTACCGGACTACCACCTCTCGCCTCTACCCCGCCCAGGTCACCCAGGATCGTCGGCACACCCAACCAAACACCAGGATCACCGTCCAGACCACATTTTAGATACAGGTAGGTTGAATAATACAGGAACTAGTCAGTACAGGCAATGGGTTAAGAGGGAGAATGATTTCAGATATCAGAGCAATTATTGGAAAATTGGTTTGGACATGTTATGTTATGTCAAACAAAGGGTTGAGGGTTCAAATCCCAGCCTGGCTCCAATTCATTTGGCAAAACATTAATCCACTTTTGCCACTCTCCACCCAGGAGTTACATGAGGACATGGTATTATGCGAAAGTTATTGTAGTTTTCTCAGCATTGTTAGTGTCTTTAAAATGTTGCCTGACTGGAATACATGTGCATATATTGTGTGCGGGCGAGCCTTCATCTTTTGATTGGGGTAATAATATGTCTTTAAAATATATATCTGCAAATCTTGTGTATTCTTTTGTTTTTGTGCTTATACCCAACTGGGTTGGCCAAATAAAACTCTCCTATTGATTGGCACTGCTGTCAGAATATCAAGAGCTCAGTGTGCAATGTATAACCAAAGACTGCACAAACCACATGTCACAGTGAAGTGTAGATTCCTTTCAGTCTTCCATTATGGTTGTTGTATTGAGGGTTTGCCACAGAGGACAGTTGATGAAAAACCACAGCATGCCTGTAACCTTCAAGGTATACATTGAGATAGATAGTCCCATTCATACGAAAAGAAACATTTTTAAACAAATTTCAGGCCAAGGAAAATTGGTTACTTTTTTTGTTCTCATCCAGATCTTACACAAAATGAAAGGGGGGGGGGGCATTCCATATCCATTAATATTTAGTGTTATCCATATTAAGTATAAGAATGCTATTGAATAAACTTCAATGAAATTATTTTCTTCTGTAGTTTCTTTAAAGAACCTTAAAGAAGGTCAAATTACATGATTTTGATAATTTTAGTAACCTCCTCGTCTAGAGGCCCTGAGATTATTCTTTCATTTCAAAATGAAATATCAAATCATGAAAAAAATCCTAATTTGTTAAAAATGATGCTCAAACCTCTGTTTAGGGACACAATATTTTGTTACATGACATTCAGACAAAAATAGTCTGAACACATGTTATTTGTATAATTGCACTTGTGTGGATGAGAAGATTCAGAGAAAAGGGAGAAATAATAGACGAGTCTCTGTTGACATGTCTCTTGAATACAAAATCTCTTGAATTCTAGTTGCCCATCCAAGGATAGAACGGAAATAGAATGCGGTTTTAGTCACAAAATCTTTGGAGAGAGAAGATGCAAATGGTGTTGGAGTGTGTGTTTGTTGCACGGTAAGAGCTGTATAAAAGGGTGTGAAATGGTTTATTCCATTCGCATTTGTTCTTGTATTCCCTCGGACTTGTTTTGCTGTTTGACCAAACAAGCTTGGTCAAGTATAAAATTAGATTTCTCAAAGATAAACACTGCCATTCATCTATTCGGGTCAAAGGAATTGTTTTTGTAGTATATGTATGAAACAAAATAAAACTGAAACTTTAAAGTTATATGTAGAGATGTATTAAGTATACAGGCTTCTTACAAAATGAAGTACCGGTAGGTTGGTTGAAGAAATAAAAGTACATTGGAAATTCTAGCTTGCACTTTATAGGCCTAACTGTTTTATTTTTGGAATCACCAAATGAGTAAACATTAACATGAAGGAAAAGAAAAGGGTGGTCCTTTGTGTCAACAAACTGGGTTGTTATTCCACATGCAATTCTCAGTCAAATTTTTGTTACAAAAACTTTCATTCTATTTGTGTCCCATTCCAGTGTATGAAGTGCTTTCAATTGTATGTTTGCTTTTCCTGTTTGGAAGAATGCCAATGTTTAAAGGTCTTCAAACTTTATTGTTGTAAAAATGTACATCTGCTCTGAAAGCAAAACATTAGGTATTCTTTTAGGAGACAAGGAAGAGATATTATCAGGGCATGGGGGGTATGTTATAGGAACTTATATTTTTCTCCATTCTTTCTCAAATAATCAAATATTTCCCTCTCATTTAATTCTTGATATATTGAAAAGTTTGTATAATTTCTCATGAGTGAATAACAAGTGAAAATTAAAATGATATATTCCAGTTGCAGGCATACTTTAAACTAACAAAATAACTTCAATTAAACTGTTTGGAGCCAGAAGGGCATTAACTGATATTCTTCAATACATGGTTAACAACCTTCTAACTCAAAATGACAAATTATTACATACCATACTGCATCACTTTATAGATAATTCTTCTGTCTTTCTGGTAGAATCAAATATAGAATTGAAAATTCAAATATTTGATACTAATGACATCAAATATACCTGTCAAAAAAGGCAAGGTCAGTTGAGGACTGCTGTGAATGAGATTAAATTATAATCGGAAACTGTCCAAGTTGATGGCTTTCCTCACAAATTGTGGGGTGCTGGAACCTACTGCCCCCTTTGATAGGCAAACACAATTTTGCCAACAGACAGCCAAGCAAAATTGCATTTGCCTTTGCATTTGCATTTGCATTTGCCTACATGTATGTTGCAAGCAAAAGAGTGTCATGAATTTTTATTAAAAGGCAATTTCCCCGTGGTATTTGAATTTTATAGAAAGGCTAATAGTCTAAATAGATTATCAGATATTTTTCTGGCCTAGCAACATATCAAATATATGTGCAAGTTGTTGCTCCTCAAAATAATTTACATGTAACTGCTTTGAATATATTTTAATAAAGTGACAGTCACTATAAGTACTGGTATTTCTCCAATTCTCTATAGAATAAGGCCATGTAGAAAAATATACATGTTTAGCGTCCCCGTCTGCTTCCTTTTTGGGGACCGCCTTCTATTTTTTTTTTTTTTTTTTTAGAAAAAAACATGAAAAACACTGCCAAAATGGATCCGTCTCTGATTAAAAAAAAATCAAAATGTTGGCACCCATCTTGAAAAATAGCCCGACTGTCAGGGAAAATGTACCGAGCGGCCATTTTGAAAAAAAAAGAAAAAGGGCCTCCTCCTTCCTATTTATCAAAAAAACAGGATGATAAACATGTTTTTATTTTTTTATTTGGCCTAAGCATTGATTGTATGCCCCTGACAAGCCTTTTATTAACCGGGCGCCGGGCGATTTTTACCCAACGGTCCATGACTTTTGGCGCCAGGTAAGACAGGGAAAATGAGTACCGGGCGCCGGTCATTTTTTATTTTTGGCTCCCGGTCTGGGAGAATTAAAATTAAAATTAAAATCAGGGGCCCCCTGATTATCAAATGCATTCCCACCTGAAAAAGTGGGAAATGGTATCTACTATCTTTATAACATCCTGCTGTGTAATGAGGCCTACATGTAGTTCACCTGAATTTGGAGTAGAATGACACACTTATCTGGCTTCATATTGAAAACTTTAATATAGCTGTACCACAAAGCTTTGACATTGATGTATGATGTACAGTCAGATTTGATCATTTGTTGACCTTTTATATTTGACCTTCTTTTATGGTAGGCCTTGTACAGGTTGTTGATATTTGTAATAAACCACCCCACCCCCTTGATACATTTTTTTGTGGGGTGTGTAAATTGTAAACTGTATCAAATTTGTTGAATTTTGTAGGGCTGTAGTGAGAAATATTTTTTAAATCTCTGAAAGTTCAAACATTCAAATGATGGATTCAAAGTGGTTAAAATCTAACCATGTAAAATTGAGTGGTTTTCTGGGGATTCATGTTTTAATAATATTTCAGATATAAAGTTTCCTTGTTTGTTTATTTATAATTTTGATTTTAATTGCAAGTATTTATTTTTCATAGCTTTTGGGCATGATATGTTGTTATTTTACCTGTAATTGTAAACCCGTCTGTTTAGGTAACACAGTCCATAGAAATGTCAACCCCCTCCCCAACCCATCAGTTTATTCTTGAAAACAAGAAATGGTTTTGAAAACCTTGATAGTTTTCTGGTACACTTATAAACTGTCTAGCAACTAATCTATAGAAACATGGACCCTACCACTTTGTGGTAGGGTCCATGATAGAAATATCCTGATCCCTCCACCCCCTCACTGTTAAATACTGAGAAACACAACAAGTATTTGTTCTGATTAGTATTAAAGCGGAAGGCAGATTTTGTTAAACTGGTGAAACACTCCAAGTTTTTTTTATGTGCATCCTTTTTATTTTGGTAATTGCTGATTGGTGAATATACTAACAAAGTATTTTGAAGAAATAAAAAGAAAAGTTAACCCCATCCCCCCTCCCACAACGGTCAACCCCCTGAAATTATTGTTCTTCAGTAACACACAATAAGTGTTTGTTGAGATTATAGTACCTTCTTCTTGAAAACAGAAAGTGAAATCTCTTTCTACCTCTATTTATTTCATTAATCCCTACCCCTGAGTCACCCGTGACTGATAAAACCAATCACCCCTGTTGTGTAACACATGACGGAGTCCCCCTCTGAGTTAGGGAGAATTGGAATCTGCTGCACATTCGTTACTCAGTCATAACACGGAGAAGCTCTCTTCACCCCCGTTGTGTAACAACTGTAGTCCCTCAATTTATCTAGTGAGTATAGGAATTACCTGCACAGTTGTTACTTGGTTGTTACACCGAGAAGCTCTTGTCACCCCTGTTCATAGTGTAACAGACGTTGTCCTCCCCCCCCCCCC
>BEXV01001477.1:4627-22126 GCA_003118195.1 Hemicentrotus pulcherrimus
CTCTTAATCTTGTCTGAATTCAATTTCCCCACTGAGCCCCTTAACGGTACATGTGCAGTGTTACGTGATGTAAGTATGGAACGCCCGGCAGTGCTTGTCACAGTTGCTTCTGGAAAGGATTTGTTTACTAGTGTTAGTCTACTGATAGTGGCCACAGCCCCTTAATTAGTGACTATAACAAAATATATGCTTTTCCTGGCCATTTGGGAATGTGTCAGTTTGCAACAGAAAGGGAGAAACGCGCATTTAGTTGAAAATCATGTGATATCACGAACATTTATAGTCTAGATTCTAGACTACATCATCACTTGTATATGAAATTGAAAATAAGTCATGGTTCAATTTTATTTGGGGGGGCTGGCGCCCCCCCAAGCCCTCCCCACCAGTACGCCAGTGCCTAGATCTAGATCTAGATCTACCAAATTATAGGCGAGGCCTACAAAATCTAGAGTCTAGATCTAGATCTAGATCTAGATCTACTCAAATCCATATAGATCTAGACTAGATCTAGAGTCTAGACCCTATCATTGACATTATCACTGGATCAAAGGCTCTACTAAATTATCCAAAAACACGATTGTCAACTGCCTAATTCCAACTTTTTTTGTATTCACATACAGCAGGTAACAGAACAAAAATCGGAAATTCATCATTGATCTTACTTCTAAATCGTAATTCCACTGTTGGCTAGCTAGCTCGACGGGCAACTCACGCTCTCGATCTTTCATAACATTAACACAGGACAAGTTATGACTTAACATGTTCTGTACCGGTTTGGCGATCCATAATAAACGATCAGTTCTAGAATAGTTGCAAGGAATAATGATCTATTGTTTATGTGTTTTTGTTATTAATTTTAAATTAATCTTTGTGAAATAACATATCGTATTTTTTCTCGCTATGAAAATAAATCCTCATATCTTTAAAGAAGCGAATGGCATTTTTCTAGAAATTATAATGCCCACATAGATTATTTTCTGGAATGACGACTACACAACGTCTGCATATGAAATGCGAGTTAGATATATAGCGGCTGCGCTGGTGTGGGCTTCTTTCCTTTAAAAAAATGAAAAATAGAAGTAATTGAAGTATATCTTCCAACATAATCCAGATTAATTTAATACATATATCTAATGAACCTTCTGAAGTTGTAGTCAGCGAGGCGTGGTACTCAAGTCCCTAACTTGGGTGATTATGATTATAATTAGACCATTGAATTTGATCAACTTCAGCAATTAGAACTCCAAATTGTGGACAAAAATATATTTTTGTTTCATTTTCATTGCTTTAAGAGGTCCATTATTCCATGGAAAAATATCTTTTTTTGTTGTCCTCGCACAAAAAGGAAAAAAAAAATATACAAAATAAGCTGATATATTTTTCATATTTTGGGGGAACAAAACAAAATTTCTAGCTGCGACTGGAATATGACATTCCCCATAATTCATCAATAAATCATTCACCTTTCTGAAACTCATTTCCCACCTCTGATTTTCTGCTTTCACTCAATCAAACTCACCTCGATCCCTTCTCTCTCTCTCTCTCTCTCTTAATCATAATGGATATGTTATGGACAATTACTTTAAAGTATATACAGTACACACACACATGCACACACACACATATATATATATACATCAGCAGAATATCAACACAAAGTAAATCAGCATTTTCTATTTTCAATTTATTTTAAAATCAAACACAGGCTCATGCTGCTATGTACAAAGTATGGTCAAATAATGTACAGTACCATTGATGATAAATCAGAATATTACCCTTCATAATCCCCCCTATAATGTTGCTGTTATCATATATTTGCTGCCTCCTTCAGGACTTAAATTCAATTTATTCAATCTTTTCAATTCACGTGCCTTCAAATGTGTGCTTGTGATATGTTACCAAAAAACAAAAATACCTTTGAGGATAGTTTAATGGCATACTTGGTTCATGGTGTCCCAAGACCATACCCCTAGCCAATATCTTGTTTTTTAAGATTATCAGTGAACTCATATGAATGGTTTGCAGATCAAATTCATCCAACATCATTTGGTTGTCAAGTTTTGGATATTATTTGGGTGTAATTTTTATATTATTTGGATATAATTTTGATACTGTTTGGATATAATTTGGATATTATTTGGATATTATTTGGATATTATTTGGATATAATTTGGATATCATTTGGATACAATCTAATTTCAAGCAGTATTTTCAGCACTAAACTTTAATCACCCTCAACAATGAACAAACATATAAAGAATTATATGCACAATGTATAAGAATACCGTAACTTTTAACATAAAGATCAGTCAGGCAATATATGTTCAGATTTGTTTACACTCATATACAGTACAAGTAAAGTTATGCTATTAAAAAAGAACACAACTAAACAGTGCGTATAAAAAAAAGTGTATCCAACTTTGGTAGCTCCTAATTAAAAAATCTTCCAACTATATGGCTTTGAAATTTATTTCATGATGAACAGTAGCTTGTTTTCTGTCCAATGATACCATATGTTCATAATATTTCAGGATTTTAAGTTTAAGGTGTTTATCTCAAATAGCAAATAAAAAAAGGTTGCTACACCCAAATGCAAGAAAGAACACATATGATGATAGGTACCAAAGAAATTGACAGTGGACTTTCATAAAAAAAGATTACATCCAAAATTGAATTTAACCATTTTGTATCACCCAATGAAAAAGGGATGCATATGAAGTCTATTAAGATATTAATCATGATAAATTTTGCTTGTAATAAGCATTTCCTCGAGTTTGAAATGATTTGAACAGCTTTTCTTTTCAGCTGCCTCATAGTGCATGTACGTAAGTGAGCAATTGTTTTTTTTGGAATGAGATAACACACATATAATGGCTTTTGGCCCACATTCATGGCTTCAGCCAAAACTTGGTACAAGAGGATTTTGACAATAATTTTGGAAAAGCCAGCTGTTCAGTCATCGGTGGCAGCACAATTATGCATATGGTATCATTTTACAGGGTATTAGTTACCCTTTACAATGAAATATAATTCAAGGTCACATAGTTATTTAACAAGAAGCTAACAAATTTAGGTACACTTTTTTGTTATACGCACTGTATTATACAAGACTATTGAAGTTGTATAATTTCTGTTAGTTTATATTTCTTAGGGTGGTCTTGTTTTTATTTCCACGAAATCACAACGAGAACTGAAAATTCAATTGAATATAAGATTGTTATCTTCTTTATAGTTCATAATGATTATCCTGTAGTGAGTCATATAATGAAGTTTCTTCTCCTTTTTTAAGAAAGTCAGCAATTGCCTGTTTCCATTTATTCTTAGTCTTCAAATGTCTATATTCTAAATGCCCTAAAGATATATGCTTCACCACACTGGCATATCCTATTCCCCTTCTCATCTACATCATTTTATAATTACTTCATTTATACATCACAAATAAAACAATACGTAAAGAATCTATCACTGCTTAGCAGATTATATTTAGACAAGTTTTCCTTTGAAAGGTACTAAAAATGAAAAAGAGATAACTATAGTTAGATATATCAAACTTTGTGGAAAATAATATAATGGTTAATACATGGTATGTACAGACATTCAATGATAAACAGAGTTTACCATAATGCTACCCCACACTGTGAATTATATACACTACAGTAAGTCTCCACTTTCTCAAAGCCAAGAACTTCAACAACAAAAAATCACCACACAAGACTGCAGACTGCCTGCTAACTCCAAATAAAAGAATAGTTTCAAATATGTAAATTCAAATACATGTACATGTAAGCAAGAAATAGTAGTACCTTGAAGGTACATTTAATAGTAGAACAATGTCACAAACACAGAATCCAGATCCAGTAATTACTGAATTTTAAAAGAAATATTGTACAAAAACAAGAATCTTTCTCTAAATGATGACAGCCATATCAAGAGCAAGAAACTTTCAGCAAATGCTGCAATTCAGTGTTGTATCTGATTTATTTTGCTGTACATACCGGTAACTGTGAATCTGGACCATTCACAAAATTCTCAACCATTTCTTCGGCATCCTTTATTATACAAACTTTATTTGCAAATCCCTTTCTTCTAAAATTCCTCTCACATATTTATGAGTGAAGCACTCATCAAACCTTTAAAACATGTCCTCCAGGCAACTAAAAATTCAAGCAAAATCAGAAGCTTGTTATAAATGTTCAATCACATATAATATAATAGACAGATTAAAAAGTTAAATAATGGAGCCCACAGTCTTAATTTTGCTAGAGTTTACATTTCCATCTGCTAGTAGATGGTACATAAAAGCCACTATCAACTGCAAAGAATATGGATGGAACGCTCATTCATCACTTTGTTTGTATGTATGTATATATTTACAATGGAAGGTGAAAGTCAGGGATAAAAGAAGAAGAGAGAGAAACAATACTAACACACAACACTCTACACATCAGCTAGATATCTGGATCCCATTGACATGTATTTTGATGATGCATATCGTTTCTTGCTACCATGATGCGAATGAGAAAGGGATAAATGTTCAACAGTGATGGCAGTTCATAATCATAATATGAAAAACAATGTACATATGAAGTAAATATATACAAAAAGACTCTCTTGTTCTCTCTTTTTATTCAGTAACAAGTTTAACAAAATCTTTAACCCCCATCTTACGTCAGGTCATACATGTAAATAACCTTAACAGCATGCATCGTTACTGATTATGTGATAGTACAATACTGATGAAAACTATTTACAAATGTACCCTATCAACACTTATCTCTAAATGCCCTCTTACATGTTTACAAAACTTCAGTTGCTTCCTAATGTTACTAGCAGCTGAGAAAGTGGCAAAGATTACCACAAGAGAAAAGTTACATATGACACAAAATTCCTTGAAGTACCTGTACATGAAGGATGTCATGTCAACAATGCCAGCTGTCTGATAATTCTTTTCAGGAATAATTATCAAATTTCTTAGTAAGCTTTCTCTATGTACACATGATATAAGATGATTAATTTTCTATATGCAATCTCAACAACGTTTCATGCAAAAGGCCTATCTTCTTCTTTCCATTTCCCAAAAATCAATCAAGAATGCCATTGCCTTCTTAGAGTCATCAAAGTTCTTGCAATCTGACCATATTGCTATCCCATTGAATTATTGTTGTTGTTGTTACTGTTACTGGTATTATTCATATCCATAACAGAGTCATTATACGCGCTATACACAAGATCATCATTAATCGTTGCCGTTACATCCTGAAATGCCGCGATGTCTACAGTTTCCAGATTGCTGTATGTCAGATCACTCAGTATGTTAGAATGCGGCAAGGACTGTACGATGACACGCTCATTTCCTCCCACAGCCCCTCCAGATGCCTCAACAGAAGACATGAGCTCATTGGCTATAGCATTGATTCTCTGCAAGCTGGTTGTCCGTTCCTCATCCTGGGGTTCTTGCTCCATCTCTTCGTTGGTGGCGAGGGATATCAGGAACGCTTGAGCTGGGATGTCCAGTGTACCTTGGTCAGTGCTGACTGGTTGATGCTGCGGTTGTTGTGGTTGTTGCGGTTGTTGCGGTTGTTGTATCATGGTACCGGAGCTCATGTGTGCTTCGCTGGTGAAGGTTAACGGTAGGTTTCTATCCTGCTGAACCTGTGCCGTGCCTCCATTATAGATGACATTGCCAAGTAGAGTAGGCTGGGGTTCACTCAAGCCATGCGTTTGGTCTCCTGAAATAGACAACAAGCATACGCCCATCATGAACATGTCATTCAATGTCATCCATTGAATACTAAACCAAAGAAAAATCAAGCTGGGAGCTATGGTAAATGCATGTTAAACTAAATTCAAATTGTATCAAACAGAGTAAGTTGAATCAGAGAAAAGTGTTGCATTGTAACTCTTGTATATTTTGCAAGGAAATATGCTATGCAGATATATTTAAATATCTGAAATGATAGTTATATGTGTGTACTTTATTTGAATGACTTTTTTGATTTACACAGATTAATCTATAAATAGTATCTATGATTATCTATGATCTCCTTCATCTACACATGAAATGGAATTAGTTAAGCCACTGCATTATCATTTTTTCTGTGTTTACTTTCTAACGTGAACACAAGCCTCTAATGAAAACTTCCATTCTCAATATTGTAGTTATTTTCAAAATTAAAAAAGATATGTCAGTGATGTTAATAATGGTATTTGCTTTCATACAAAAGATATTTACATTATATCACGTTAGATTAAAAAAAATATAAAGCATCTTCGGGGATTAGAAATAAGCACTGAACTTCAGGTTTAACTGCCATATCGCTATTTTTTTTAAATACCTCTCATGAGATGTTGTCGCAGGCTACGTCTGGTGTCTGATGATGCCATCGCCATCGCCATAGTAACCGGCGTTGGCGTGAGGGTTGATGGTGCGTTGGATACAGGCTGACCCAATGGAGCACCACTGCATGATTGGGAACTTGCTCCAAGGGTCTCAGCTATGGGTGATCAAAAACACAATCGGAGTTGTAAAATCAAAAAAATACATTTCTTCAGAAAAAGGATTGAATAATTTACCTTTCCATATATATATATATATATATATATATATACTGTGAGAGAGAAAGAGAGACCAGTTTGCATTCAAAGTAGTGCTGTCATCGAGAAAAAAAATCTTTGTCGACATGTCGTCTTGAATTTTAGCCGACAACGACACATTGTTGACAGATGGTTGGAAGAATGCAATCCTTCCAACACCGGCGTGCATACCAACAATTGTTCGTGGATGATTTTTATTTGCTGCAGCCGTAAGTAAGATGACCGATTTCGAGTTTGTGTTCACTTTGAAATACAAATTACACAAAACCAAAGTGTTTTGTTATAAACAGTGTTGTTTGTAAAATGATAAAAGTGCGTGTAAAGCCTATAAATGGGTTGATTCTTGTCGACAATATACTATCCCTGTCGACATGTCGCCTTCCCGTAAAAATGCACTTTTATCGACAAGGTTGTCGACAGAAGGCTTGTCGATGACAGCACTAATTCAAAGAGATATGAGGGAGCTAAATCTGACAGCGGCTCAAACAAGGAACACAGAGGAGAGTGGAGAAGGAAGATTCAGGCAACCAACCCCTGCTAAAGGAATATAGATCTAGAATAGTAGTAGTAGTTTACATTTATCATTCATTTTGAAGTAAAACTGCATAATTTTGTTTAAATAGGCTGAATTGCATGATCATCAATAAATCCCCACCTAGATTTAACACTATGCAAATATTGCAGGTGCAGACACTTTCTGTATAAAGCTTTGAATAAGAAAAATGATACATGGGACTATACAGAATATTACTGAAAGACACACACTATAACAGAGAGAATATAACACATATTTCCACATGTTCAATCTTAGAAATCCTACAACAATCACAACAACAACAAATACTTACTCTTGACTGGTTGGCCACTGTTGGTGAAGAACTTGTTGTAATCTTCAGGACCCTTGTGAGATAACTTTCTCTTCTTCTTCTCAATATCTCTAAAACCTGTTAACAGAGAGAAAGTTTGAATAATCAATCAATTTAGTCTAAACTTGACCGCCACATGTAATGCACAATATCTAAATACCCTAAACTTCCCAAAGATAAAGTCTTAAAGAGTCATTCAAAACATGAGTGGTCATACAGTAACAAGCATGGGCAGCAAAGAGTTGCGCTAAGCAAAAGGCATACAACAGAATACCTCCATGAAATATTAAACAATTTGTGATGATTCTAAGAAACCTGTTTTTATGGAGGAGAAGGAAAAATGAAATTTGAGTTTGTGTTTCAAAAAGATCTTAACAATTTCAATGCAGCAATTTAAAAGAATAATTTGTATGTTTGGAGCCAGAAGGGCATCACCACACAAACAGACAATGTTTCTTTAGGTCAAGTTATTTGATATATTTCAACATGCTGTAGAATGTATACTGCGCTACTAAATATAAGACAAACAAATTTTTTATCTAGGTCACAATAAAACCAACAAAAATTATCAAAATTCAGCTGCCAGTTCCGCATAGGGCAATACAAAATATCAGTTGGTATTGGTATCAGGGCCAAAGATGATTCATTCTCATTCTTTCAAAATATTTACCATGAACAGACTCCCGGGGCTTGTAGATAAAGGGCATCTCTCTGCTTGATTCATCATCTGAAGGTCGGTAGAGATGGAACTGAACCGTCACTGCGGTCTTGATGTTCTGGTTCACAAAGCGAGGTGTCTTGCACACAATGGCAAACTGTTGAGCAAAATATTCATAGGATTATTGATTTCTCTTATTAAGGTAAATCCAACTTTGATAGCAAATAAATCTAGAGGAAAGCACAAAAATCAGAGAAGTAGACTGGTGAAAAATTGAATGAAATAGGACAAAAATGAGAAAGTTATATATTTGAAAATTGTAATCACCCTAGGTATGGGCTCTTCAAATGAATCGGTAATGTCACTGTGATGTAGTGGCAAACAACTTTCCCATTTATTTCAACACAAAAAATGACTAAAAATTTAGATTTTTCAAATATATATGATTCAGAAGTGTGTTTTCTCTATAGAGGACCTATATGCTATCAATAATATATTTTGATTAGTGCCCCAAAGGAGAAGGCACCTAGAAGAAAAACAAAAATGAATGATATTTTTGTAAACAGGAGAGTTATCTGCGACTTCATCACAACCTACTGACCAAAATACCACTATGAGGTTCCCATAGACTTAGTGATTTCATTTTTAAAACATTCATAAATTTCTCATTATTGGTCCGATTCATTTTTTTTTTAAATACAGGTAGATACTTTCCCCATTCTGTTTAATCTTGTCATTATGTTTGCTCTTTAAGAAATACAGATTACTTGGTGAAAGGCATGTACCAGGAAGGAGAATACAATGCTCTGGATGACATTAAAAAGCATGAAACATGATATTGCATCAATTGGGAAAAATTCATGATTTAAATGCAATAAGAAAATGGTTCCAGGAGCTGATAAATAAGATGTTATGTTTCCTGGTTTTACAATGTATCAGGCTGATGTAATCAAATTAATCATTACTCAATAAATCACTGTGAATCTAGTCAGCTCTTGAAACGGCTACACAGCATCCTACTAGCATCATCGCAAAGAACTACCGGTACACATCGTGATGACGAGACAAGATGACACTGCATGTACGCTACTGAGTCAACGATTAAATTCATTACCTGTCTGTGAACATCACTTGGACTGAATTCACCAAATGCTTCCCAGGGTTGGTTTTTTTCAGCGTCATGTCCATAGAACTTCACCTTGATATCATCTGTAATCAAGAACATATACTTCAAGTTTACAAGCATGTCTCAAAACTGAATCGCATTTAACATTGACATAATGTGAAAGGGAAAGTTTTCCTGATAAGGAGAAGTAAATTAATTAAAATATTTGTTAAAAATTTGCAACTGAATTTTATCTTGAGCACATTCAAACACCCATGACTGTTGCTTTCATTATCGGTTACAGAGCATGTTGATCAATTGTTTGCTGTTTCAAACTACAAGTGTTAGTCAAACTTACCTCTAAGTTTAACAAAGATCCTAAGTCAAAATTAACTCTAAGTTGGACTATGGACTATGGAGAGCCATTTTTAGCCTTAAAATAAAGTATATTCCAAAGTGAAAATTCAAGTTTTCTAGACATTTCTTATATATATTCTACATCAAGAACATGAAATCTCCTTGATAATACAAAATATGAATGATTTTAATCAACATTTTATGCATTTAAAAATAACTTTTACAAAATATTTTCATAGATGCTAATGGCTTTCCATAACTGTCAAGTTCAACTTAGGATCTTTGTAAAACACCCCCCAGATTCTATAAGTATATATATGAGAAGTAGAAACCATACCAAAATAAAGTTTTCTGACAATGACTTTCTTTCATTGCTTTCAAACATTCAAGTCAGTTAAATTTTCTAGAGAGCCGTGTGAAACGGAGCTTTATACCTGACTGAACTTTTTCACAAAGAATGAAGAGTTCATCGCCTCCTTCCACGCTTCCAGTACTGATATTGACACGACAGATAGAGAGTACTGTATCCTCTATAAAAACAATTCATATTAGAAACATTAGCAACCAGGACCTCTGGAAAAAAGAGCACTTGGGGTTTAATATTACAAGTGCCAGCAATAGTTGAACAAACACATATAAAATGACAGAGCTAAAGATTTTGATACCATATCTAATATCTTTGGGTAGATTAGTATTTATTTATATTAAAATTGAAAGTGGGTTATAAGACTATGAAGGTTACAAGAAACAATGTCTTTCAAAACTGGACATCATTATCTAGTAGGTCCATGTTTTAACCTTAGTGACACTGTAGAGGTTCATTAAAAAGATTTGAAACAAAATTCAACAACATTTTCCAAACTGCCAAAGTTTTAACATGACCATGGATTATAACTTTAATCAGGTTTTTTGCTTTCACAGCGTGGCTCCAGGCCAAGTTAAATTTTCAAAAATTCCCCTTGCTTGTACGAGCAATATTTGAAGCAAATGTTTTGGCATTACACATGACTGCCATGTCCACAGGGACTCTCATGAAAAACATCTTCTCCAGTTTTTCCAAGAATGTTAGCTTCCTGACTGTTGAAGGTCAGAAAGGTCATTCAAATACAATGATATGTCATAGAATCTACTCTTCAAAACATGAATCATTTGATGCAAGGAAAAAGGGTATATTGATAAAATGTGCTGGGATTTCTTCATCTCAGTCTCTTTGCTCATAGCTCTACAATTTCACAGATCCTACCAAATTGTTTTATAAATATCACAATTTGTACCCATTGCATTCTGTAAGACTTTGTTACCTTTAAATGCTATCAAAAATGATTGAATAGATGTGGACTCACTCTTGTCATATATCGCAGTAGATGTGACTGGGGTAAGGTATTTGTCAAAGACACCAGATGATTCTATTGTCTCAATGTACACTTCAAAGAAGAGACGCACAGCCTTCATCTCGTAGTTGTGTTTTTTACCAGTCTTTCCCTTATTCACCACCATGGATAGTTTGACACCAGCCCTCTTTCTCTCCTCAAGTGAATTCTCCACCTCTTTGTTCATTGTACGTTGCACGCCAATCTTGTGAAAGCTGTATACAAAGCATAATTAATAATCATCATAAATAGCCCGTCAGTTGCATGGAATTTAATATATCCCTTGTAATAACAAGGACACTTTCCTGTTAGTCTTTGTTTATGATGTGAAATACGGTATATTAGATTTTCATATTTTTCACTCCATTCAAAATGTTTTCATTTTAAGTTAACTTGCATTTTCTAAAAGCTCAGTTTGAATATAATCGATTGCATGCAAAGAATAAAACTGGACTATCCTGTAGTTGGTATTTTCACATAAGCAACTCAGTCTCTGCTAACTATATATAGGCTGAATCTCTTCTGATCAATTAATACATTTCCACAAAAAAAATCAACTAAAACAAATCAAAGATTGAAAGCACATAAGTGAAACTAACAATACATAATTTTTTTCTAACAGGAAGTCAATCCATGTGAGGTACAGAGATTGTGTTTGCAGTTTGTCATCAAAACAATTTTGAAATCCTCCATTGGCAATGGGATCACTGAGCATTAATAATAACATTATTTACACTATGGGCGAATAAAGCAGTCTGACATTGCACAGAGGTGCTAAAAAAAGTACTTGTCGAGTAAATGCATCATGGAAAGTCACACTTTGTGTCAATTGGACATGTGACAAAAAAAGGTACATAAATTAATCTCAACATGTTTTGGTCAGGAGAAAACATCCAAAGGAGATCTAGACTTATTACTCTCATCTAGATGCTGAACAGGCGTTGATGAGTGTTACCATAGAAGTAGAAGTGAAAAGAGTAACTTATTGGTTATTGATTTTACTAATTCACTCCTCGTAATACAGAAACCAGCATGTTCTGTACAGAATGGGTAACCATGGAGCAGACACATACAACATAAAAACATTAATAATAAATATGTACAAATAGAAATCACTAAAAGAGTATCTTACACTACTTCTGGTCTTTGTGGATCAATCATTCTGGTGCATACACCATCTCTGCAACCATCCCCTACCAGACGATGGGGATGGGGAAGGGGCGGATCATTCTTGGTCACCAAGGATACTACCACCTTGGCTCGCCCATTCAAGTTGGACACCTGCAGTGAGAAAAGGAGAAAATACACAATATGTAAACATCAGTCTTGCAATGCAGTCATAACAAGATAAAAACATTTGTTGAACAAAGTCCTAAATTGAAGGAATATCTACTATCTTACTGTAGTTAATTTTAGAAAGTCACAGGTGAGAGCGTGAATTTATGAGGCCCTCTTTATTGTTTCTATGCACTGAATATTGACTACCGGTATTGGTTACTTCACATCCATTTTGAATTACATTTTTCAAATATATTTTATATTTACGGCTGCTGATTGAAACTTTGTAAGAACCAATTTCTATATTGATTGATTTATTGCAGGATTTTATTTAATATTATCCATTCTCGCAGTTCAAACACTGAAATGCAATGGTTACAACAATTTACAAAGTATGGTACATGATAAAAGCAATTATACAATAATTATTAAAACAGTCTAAGCAATCCACAATGATTAATTTTTTTAAAGGTGATAAAATGAAAATAATAATGGCAACTATAGTTATGTTTGATTAATAAGCAATGAAAATCTTTGAATAGATCGTTCAATCATACCTTGATAGTTGGATAAGATGGCAGATCAGATGTTGATTTTTCTCCTGCGATGCTACCAGCCTGGCGCCCTTCTACTGGGTAACGAAAGCGATGATCCCTTTGTTTGGGTTGCTCTGTGATCTCAATGTATGGCTCGGATGTAGCACGTCTAGGAATGGCGTTGGACAAGCCACCTGTAATAGGGGAGGAGGAGGGTGGGGGGGGCGGCACAAATATTTGTTAGATGTTGGATGATAAATTATAAAAACATATTAATACCTCCTTGTAACGTTATCATATTACATATCATGCATAAAACAACAAAGTAGTGAGATTGCAAGAGATACAAGATAGTGCATGCGCTTAAATGTCTACCGGTATCATCAAATTGTAAGTGCAATGTCCATGCTTTACAGAATTCTCTATGAACTGGAAGAATTAATATATTTCTGATATATTCTAAACATCCACCAAACATTTGCTTTACAATACTCAACCACCTCTTCCTCCCTCCCCCCTCTCTCTCTCTCTCAATTCTCTCTATATCTTTAAATTCTATATCTCTCTCCCTCTCCTTAGCCATGACACATGGACACAGAACTTTGGAAAACAAAGGCCCGAATTCACAAAGGAGGTTTAAACCCCCATTTACATTATAACCGATGGTTTAAAATTAGCGCAAATTAAGCGTACTTTGCCTTGCGCACGTCTTATATTGGACCTGTGAATGTGTCGCGCTTATTTTGCACTAATTTTAGACCATGGGTTACATGTAAATGAAGATTTAAACCATGGGCCATAAAGACCAGAGAAATGAAAACAAAACCAAAACCAAATGCTAAGTTCTGCAGAGTATGCTAAAGTAGTTTTGATACCGTGATGAACAAGGAAATAGCTTTTCCGGGATATTATTATACTTGATACACACTTCACACATGAATACACTCAGATTATCACGATATGCCTACATGTACTGCAGCTTTGTTCAGTGACCATTATTCATATATATACATGTATCAAGTTACAATTTTCTACCAGGGCCTCAACAAATAATGTATTTTAAAATACCTTAAAACTTGCAAAGTTTACTATGAAACTAATCAACAATCTGGGTAGCATTAGCATGACCAGAGTCACCTGACTATGTTCAATAAAGACATATTTTTTTATAATACAGTTTTATGTGAATAAACGCACTGTCCAGAATTTTTAAAGCTCTACATGTAAGCCCTCTCTAATTTTTGGTTGTCATCACTTACAGCCTTTTCACACACAGCTAAAATTCTATAAACATGACTAATATAAACGTGTTTCGAACGTGTTTAAACTAATCACGAACCTTTTCACACACAGAAATTTTGGTGCGATCTTTAATCGTTTCATGATTAACTACTGCTCATAAAATGCGCAGTAGTGCCATTGCGCATTGAAGGTCATGTCACATCAATCAAAGCGCACGCTCCATCCAGTTTTATCATGTTTAAACATGAATTTCCTTTCACACACAAAATATCAAGCTCTCTAGAAACGAACTTCGTATCTGTAGCCTGCTTTTAGGGGCATATAGATCGCGACTTTGTATCTATCCCAACATCGTATAACCGATGTTCACACTCGGAAATTTTGTCTATAATCATGACTAAATTTTTACGATGATTCTAATCATCACTAGATACGATGAATTTTAGCTGTGTGTGAAAAGGCTGATAGTCATTTCAAATCTAGGTCTTACAGCCATGAATGGTTTAAGGGAGTTGTGAGTTTCTGGGTAATGACACAAGTTACAATTCTCAAAATCCAAAATTGAATATTACAATTTTTGCAAAAATAATATCAACATATGAAATTAATTTTTTTTACCTGTTCATTTGTTTACTTTGAATTGTATTGTATTGTATTTGTTATGCAGATCGAATGTTATAATGAGCAACAATTGTAAATATTTTTTATTTGAAGCAATAAAAAAATAGAAAAATAATAATTATAAAATAATAACTACTACACAATTTTGGTATCAAAAGGTAATAAATACAGGAGGAAATGGGGCTGGTCGCTACTACCAAGTCCATAGTCTCATCTGTGCGGTGCTTTTCTGCATGTCTTCATTGCATGTTAAACAATGCACAGGGTCTTATGCACAAGTTGCACCTTCATAATAAACTTAATCTTGGTACCCACTCAAATTATTCAATAAAGCAAAGGCTTTATTAAGTAGACATTCAAAGGAAATACAAAATATATAGATAATTATATCAATTTTTGTTATCAATATAAATTTTTTAACCCCCATAATAACACTGAGTGGTATTCAACTAATTAAGCAATTTAAAATTGGAAAAATATGACAGAAAATGGATCCTCTACCCATGGGGTCTCAAGCAGGACCAAGGCTGATCAATTTTTCACCGAAATTTCCCCTTCTCATATTTCTCCTTTGTTTGTCAGCAGATATCGCTCAAACTATGAGGAATGATTTAAAATGGGCATTTCGAAGTATATGAAAAATTGTATTAAATGATGATCTCTTTCTCATTTTATCAAACATTTCATGTTCAGCTGTCTCCAAAAACTACCCTCAGATTGATTCCAGACATATCAGGTCACAAGGCTACATATTCATGAGATTTAATAACTCTATGAAATACGAGTACCAGTACCTGCAGGCCTAGAACTACGATCATACTTATGGCACTCAATTGAAACAAAATTGATCTAACTTGAACCAGACCTTCGTCCTGCTGTGACTTGTCTGCCCACCACTAAAATGTTCATAGTTAGGCGAGATCAAGCTCAAGTGATGCAGCTATAGCATGTTGGTGCATCTTAGCCATCTCTTGGCTGTTCTGAGGGTAAATTTTGGCTCTTTTAGATTTTTTCTGTAATATTGGTAGATTCCTACAATTTATGGTTTTCTAGGTAAAGAGAGGAGGCTATTTTTCTACATTTCAACTGTGGATATCCAACAGCACAAAGATTGTTATGATTTGTTTTAATAGTAAATAGTACACAAAATATAAACATCATATGCTTAGCATATGCTTGACATACATGTAGGTACCAAATTCATAAACATTTGTTATCTTTGGATTAATTTTGAAATTTTGAATGCCTTCTTTAAGCTTAGTACTTCCAAAGACAAATAGTAATGATGATGAGCCCAAGGAAATGATGTGAAACTAAGCATTATGAAAGTAAGAATAATAACCTTTTAGTAACTAGGATACAAATGAGATGATAGGATCAGAGTATGCAGGAAATAAAAAATAGAAAAAAAGTTTATGTATACCAGTCAGTGCTTGATACGAGTTAAAGGATGTTTCAAGTTTTACAAAGCTGAGATGCATGGCCCACGTGTTATCAATGTATGTGATATGGTATTATATTGAAGCCCTAAAAAAAAATGTGCTTCAAAATGATCATGAAGTGCCTAAAAAAGTGAAAATCTTTGAGTGGCTGGTTTTATCATACTAATTTTCCCCAGTAGACTGTAGTGTTAGGTTTGTGAAATTTCAAATTTCAATCAAAAATATCTTGTTAGTCACTTGCCAAACAGGCAATAGGCTTGTAAAAGTCATGGGTTTCCTGACTGACCTAAAGCTAATCGCCGCAGGGGGTCCAAACAGGTAAAAAACGGTTCACAAAAAATGTCTTTCCCCGACTCAATTCCACGAGGCCTGTCTCCCGTAACCCATGTGCCAAGTCGACCCCGCGATCGACGTCCATGTCGTTAAAGGCGGTTTTGGGGTTCCGGGGAGGACGGGCGGACGAGAGCACAATGGGCGTCGTGGATTGCAAGGATGCGATGAACCAGTGAGAGCGAGTTGACAAGGCATGCACCCGCCCTCTGTCTAATTATCAAAGAGAGACAATGAGACAAACGTGTCAACAAGTGTAGCAAATCTTATATTGTAACGGGTGCGGCGTACACCGAGTAGGACATCTTTCTATAGGATATGCTTTACAGCATGTCACAGAAATACACATTAACCGATGAATCACACGGGTGATGGGATGTAGTAAATCTACGCTCTGTCAGGTTTGGCTGATCCGTGTTATGGATCTTGCTATATGATATGCTTTGTAAGCCAGGCGGACCTGCTGCATGTACGAATGTACGTGTATAATGTATGCAATGATTCTACGCTAACCGTCACACGCACAGCTCAGTCGGTTCGACTCTTATTCTATAATGATTGCCGTGATTTGTATATAGTTTACGTGAATAGAGGTATGCAAGCAGGGTTACTTTGGTATGATTCTTTCCAAGTTTACTGCATTTTGATAAACATTCTTTAAAGAAAAGTTTTCACGTGACTGACAGTTCACTTGCAAACTGCCTTGAGTCCACACCACTGCAGCTGACCACTGCTGTCCCCGGTGCTGTTGAAGCTGTGACTAGACTGAGCGTGTGAGCATGATGGAGTAGCTAGGCCTGTCCATGGTGTGAGGAGAGTTGAAGCTACACGACACTTTCAAATTGCTATTATTGCCCCGATTTCAATATAGTTTCGTGAATAGAGGTATGAAACCTGAGCTTAGATTGTGATTATTCTGGCCATGTATAGTTGTACCGTATACTGAATTTCGATAATCATTTTTCAAAGTTAAGTTTTCACAAGAAAATCAGACGGTCGTCATGGTCGTTTAAAAGATGAAAATACTTTTACTATGATACAGTTCTTGCATCAAATCAATATGCATTACAGCGTTTTTCAAAGTGAGAGGGGGGGGGGGG
>BEXV01001477.1:48346-61207 GCA_003118195.1 Hemicentrotus pulcherrimus
TCATATTTATCTGTATTTGACAAGTTGAAAGAGACTGTCAACTAACTTAAGTGGTGTAATATTCCGAAAAAAATTTTGTGTCAGTTTTCATGTATTAAACTTTTCTTGTATATTCTAGAGATAATAGTTTGAGGGCAAGTCATCCGGACCAGAAAAATTATGAGTTTAAAAGCAAAAAGCAGACTTTCCCACCCAGGAATCCACTCAATGGGCAGCCTTGAATCAAAGAATAAAAATAGCTACCACCTTCCGATGGTGTTGCATCAATTTATGTTGGTATAATTATTGAAAGGAAAAGCACCTTTGAACTTCTTCACGCCAATTTTAAAGTCAAAGTCATTAGGCAAGTACAAGGACGACCACCAGGGGAAGAAGCGGACCTTGTGATCGACAGTCTGGCGACGTATCCACTCGACCACAAGATGTGTATTTTTCAGTGTTACTAAAGCTATATTCCAAACTATCTAAAGTTGTACATGACATGCCAATATTGTTGCCAATAATAAGGTACCCAAAATCCACCATTGGCTATCATTTAATTGGAGAATGGCTGCAGACAGGAAATTTCACCACTTTCTGACAGCATGCTGAACACAAGTCAAAATTTTAGGTACAAAGTCTACACTGCTGCCAGATACAGTTGTATGTGTAGAAACAGATGATAAAAGGATACAAAACTTGTCACAATCAGGGCCCAGTTCACTAACTAAAATTATTTCAGACTTGTATACATCCAAGAACATTGGTTTGCTAGTTAGTGTTCTTTCCCTCCCTATTTCTCAACTTGGAATTAATTTTACAGGACGCCAACATAGGCATTCTATATCCATAACCATGAGAACAAGATTAGGATAAATGTTATCTAGTCAAGTATCTGGCGCTGGCTGATCTAATTATGCGAACCCCCCCCCCCTACACACACACAACGTCACAAGTCAAAGATGGCTTTCCCAAGGCAAGAATTTGTTTGTCAGCCAATGACAGCCAAACAAATTCATGAATGTGCCATCTTTTGCCTTCAGCAGGGAGGAAGAAATTGCATAATTGGAAAAATGATCTCCATGTGTGTGTGTAGAGAATTAGTAGTCGAGAGATTGTGAAAATACAATTGACTAGATTCTGGACTACTGGTAGAAGAAAACAAACACAATTTTAGTGCAGTATCTGTCTGTATTATCTGGATTCATAGGTACACTCTACACTGTAATGCACATTAGACAACCACCGCCAAAAATAGGAGTTTAATCACATATGATACTCATTTCCAAAACAGTGATTAAAAAGAGGTTGTGATAATGCTAAGTTTACACCGACGCCGCATTGATGGCGCATTAAATCGGCGAGCAAAGCGGCGGCAAAGCGTAACAAAGCTTAATCAAAGCGTAAAGACCGTAATAGAGCGTGAGAAGCTTTGAGCAATTCGGCAAGAGCGCCAACATTTTTTTAACTGTTTAAAAATTTGAGGCGATCTGTCACGCATTGCGTAAAGCGGGGAGAGTGTATTAAAGCTTATCAAAGAGTCACAAAGCTTATCAAAGCTTTGCTCAAAGCGTAGGAAAGCTTAACAGAGTTAACATTTTTTAGCGCTCTTGCCGAATGTCCCAAATTGCTCAAAGCTTTCTCACGCTTTATTACAGTCTTTACGCTGTAATTAAACTTTGTTACGCTTTGCCGCCGATTTGCTCGCTGATTTAAAGCGCAGCAATCGGCGTCAGTGTGAACTAGGCATTAGGAAACAATCTCTGTTTTGCTTTCTGCCAATTAAAAGGAAATGATTTACTACACTTAATATTAGACAAGGCTTTCTCACTTCCTACATTACCTGGAAGGAAATTCGATCTGATTCATAAAAAGATAATGCTATTCAATATTTCTGATTCAATAGAAAATGACATACATGTGCATGTATAATTACTCAATCATGTTTTGTTTGTGTAAAATATTATGATGTATATCAATACATGTATGTCGATGCATAAAGATACATAAACACATAGACAATATAGATATACACATGAAAGCTGTGTACGTGGAGGCTAGAAGTACATGTTGTCTATAAGATTAAATGGTATCTTCTGATTGTAATTACCAAGGTAAACATCAACTATATCAGATTACACATAATTAGTCCTGCAATGGATACATGTAGATTACCGGTAGTTTTATTATTAGAATTCTCACTTGTGAACTACAAACACCCAGTACATCTCCCATACAGTACATGTTCATTGTACAAGTATAGCAAGTGAAAATCTAATCTGTAACAATTATACTCATACATTATAGTCAACTGTTAAATTGGGATTTCATGAAGATACTCATTTTAGATTCTAGTGTAATTGACAGTACATTTGCGTTTATGATGAATTGACCATGATGCATGAGAAAGAAATGGTAAGAGAATCAAGAGTTGTGCATGGTTCTGGAATGCTCAAAAGGCTCAGGAACACTTTAAATGTTAGAAAGAAACCATACTTGTAGTCTTTTTCTTTCGCATATATCGTGACAAAGAGCTTAGAACTTGCATATACGTACATGCTTTAATTAGCACAATGCAAATTCATTTTCCCTCATTGCTTTTAATCCCTGGGAGCAATCTTACACATCAATGCTCTTGAAAAAAAATCAATTAAGACAAGAGTTGAACATCGCTATACTGCTAATAGTTGCTATGGAAACCATTACCGGTATACATAGATAATTCCTCATCTATTCTTCCCTCATGCCATAACATAACATCAATTTACATGATTACATGTACATGTATGTTAATTAAATTCTGTTTGAATGGCCTGCTGTCAAGGATTAGGAGCCTAGTATACACAAACACGTCTTCCCATACAAATCTAAGGGAGTTACACATGTAGGTAATGCAGGGAGTGTGGACAAAATTTTTGTAGAGGTTTTCAGAAAACATGAAATATATTACAAATATTGGTAAAGAATACTGTTCATTTACAGTAATAAAAATGTTAAGATCTGCTAAATGCGTAAAATGAATTGGGAGTTTTTTCATTCTCTGATTTTTGACAGTTTGGAAGAATATCAGAAAGAAGTGTTCACTGAAAAGAATTACTCTTCAAATGCACTGATATTAAAAAAATGGTGGTAATTGTGTTGACCTCAAATTATTTGATTAAAAATAAACTTTAGTACCNCAAAATAGACATTGGTATATACCCCAATATTGTGATTACATTATCAGGAATGATTTCAATATTTTATTCTCTTTATACAAGATATTGCAGTAGGGTGTAATGGAATAAATATTCATTTGCGAGCAAGCGGAGCGATCAAGTAAAAATGTAAGATTTATAAAGAGAAAAAAACAAAATCCTGATGAGGTTATAAGCCCATTCTCATAACGGAAGACTGAAAAGACCTTTGATAAGTAACACAATTACTGTATCATCTATAAATGGTTGCTCTTAGTCCCTTTAAATTAGAGAAACGTATAATGATGAAAGGAAAAGGGGGCCGCTTATCGAAATGGATAAGACACCTAAAAAGATAAGGAACATTTCAATCAACAAAGGGTAATTATCTGAGGTAAGATGAGGCACTCCTTACACCTAATAAGAGGCACTCACCAGGAATAACAAGAGGCACTTATGAGAATGGGAAATAGGCATTTGTCGACGGAAAATGGGCACCCATCAGGTTTTGATAAGGGCATCTATAAGAGGTAAAAAGGGCCATTTATGAAAAGGGGATAGGTCCCCTATTAGAAAGGAAATAGAGCACGTATCCTTGTTCAAAGGGAAATTACCAGAGCGAAAAGGGGCACTTATCACAACTGAAAAGGGGCACTGCCAGATATGAAAAGGGGCACTCATGAGAATGAAAAAGGGGCACTTATAATAAAGGAAAAAATGCATTTGTTGAAAGAAAAGGAGCGCCGATCAGATTTTAATAGGGGCATTTATCGGAGGTGAAAGGGCTCTTTATGAGAAGAGGGAAGTGTCTGAATCAGTATTGGTTATACAGAATTGGAGCCAGAAATACTTGTAGGCCCTATCAGAACATTCTAAATCGAGCCGCACGTACCGAATTAAAAAGTTCACGAAGCAAGGGAATTTTACAACAAGTAACAAGGAGCCTACCCGACTTATCAACCTTTTCGTAACATGTCATAGTGATTATCACGTTTATGTTTGCGCCAGAAGATCCGAACCGTAAAGCGTGGCAACGTGTTTATTATAAAAAGACTACGCAGAAATAATAGGGGAATACCCGTTGACGTCATCTCTGTTCTGATTGGTCATAGTGTGTCAGGTGACAACGTAATAGAATCTCCATCCAGCGCCCTCACAGTCTAGAAGCCGCAGACGCTGCTCCGCAAAATAAACAACTTACAAACTATATGTATTAATATTGCCTTGATGCATGATTTGGAAGAAGAAAGAGCAAAATTACGAATAAGCATACACGAAGGTCGAATAATTTTGAAAGCATCTACGAATGTACTTGTATTGGACAAATATCTAATAACATACTGTAGGTCAGAATCTACTAGAATACTAGATAGTGGTGTTTCCAGTGAATTTTAATTAAAACATTGTCTGATCGAGAAAAGTTCGATTATCAAGAGTGGCGTATCAATTGTGACTTTTAATGAATTATCTAATCAATAGGAGCAACAGCATCGTGGTGATATAGATATGTGTGCACTAATGCACTATTTTGTGCTTTATATAATTATTCATGATGACAGGAAGGAAAGCAAATCATTTGATTGGCCTTGCCCACATTTGACTGCAGTGATATTCTCTGGCTATAAACATACGATCCGTGTTTTCTGTGAGATTATAGTAGCTGGTACACCATGATCTCCCGTCCCTGGATTATTTCACTTAATTACTTCACTTTCCTTCCCCATGATCATTTTACACATTTCCCCTCTTCCCTTTAACTTCCTTCCCATTCGAGTCTAAACATTATTTTCATGAAGTTACACGCTGTTTATCAAAATATCCCTACAATTCAAACAAGCACTTCGGTTCGTAATTTATGAGTGAATGATGACACAAACATAAATTACGATGACAATATTGGAACACATTCATGAGTTAAGTTTATAATGTAGATAAAGAGAAACCAAGGAAATATTCAAAGTTATGTGCGTAGATAAGTTTTCCTTAGGGATCAGAATTCCTTTCGCGTAATTTTACTCTCCTGCTGCCCCTCTCTCTTTCTCTCTCTCCCTCCCTCTCTCTCTCTCTCTATGCATAATTCGTTTGAGAAAGAAAATTTCAAACAACGATAGTGGACCCGAAAAGAGCTGCATAATGACATAACCTTTCAAAACATTTATTATGTTAATTAAAATAAAGACTGTCGCTCTGAACTACATGGGTTTCACTAAGTATCAGAAGCAACATAACAATTCCGTATTGATGACCGACTCGGATTCGTGATATATTTTTGGAACGGATGGAATAGATGGCGCCCTACATAGTGTCATCGTGAGATTAAACTTACATTTTACCTATCTTATATTTGTATAATTGGGGTTTTGCAACTGAAAGCTTGTTAAGACTTCAAAAGATCTGTTCAGCAATCAAGCGAAGAATGGATACAAAGTTATTTTTATGGAAGTGGACACTGAACATTTTGAAATAGAATTGATATTAGGACGTTTACAGTAGGCGGTTATATGATTCTTTCATTCAAGAATTTCAATAAGATTACATATTACCGGTACATGACTGTTACAGACGGTTACTGTCAAAATGATCTTGGAATAAGGGAATTGAAAAAAAAACATTCACAAGCACGAGATGTACAGTTCCATGTAATAAGCACATAGAGTTTCAATACAAACAATTACAAGAGGCTGTATATACGAAAAGAGAGCTCTTTAAATTTGGTTTTGAGTAAGACCATTTTCGTTTCTTTTGTAGACAAGAAGTACAGAAATACCAACATTTATTGTTAGATTGTCATGAAGTGAGGCAATTATATGACAGGAGGTTATTCAAAAGTTACATTTAATCGAAGTTCACAGAGATGATTGGGAACCCATTTTTATGGGAATATCCGGCAATACTGCTTGAATAATTGTAATAAATAGTGACATAAGGAAGTATATCATTTTTATTTCCAGAAAACAAGGAACTCTGCCATCCGTACTGAAAGTAATACATATGCTGAAAGATTACAGAGACGAGGAATATAAAATAGCCTTCAAAAAAAGAAAACTGGCGATGCACTTACACTTACAGAAATGGGAACAAATCGATGCATTTTTAAAACTTTAATTTATGCGAGTGTTTTTTTTTTCTTTCTTGCACAGGTGGGTAAACCGGAAAAGGTTGCATGCAGTGTGTTTGTTGGTGTGAAAGGGGGTGTGGTGTGGATGTGCTAGAGGGGGAGGGGTGTGTCATGAGTTTGTTTGTGCGAGAGTGTGAGACTATGTAACTTCATACCTTCCTCTATTGTTATTTTGATTATGTACAGTTATGTATATAAATTTGAGATTTTCTTGTTTATTGTTCATAGATTACTGTAATTAATAAGTGTCTTCTATCAAAGATCTTGTTTTATATTACTTATTGTGATAATTTCTTGTAATTTGAATTTATGGGGAAATAAATAAAACATTGTTTAAAAGAAAAATACAATCTCCAGGCCGAAACTGCCGAGAAAAAGAGAGAGCGAGCTCGGGGTTCCAGAGGGGAGGGGTGGTGGAGGAGAGAGAAGGGTTCCCTTAATCAAACATGTTTTCTCGTGTATCCAGTTCTCACATCATCTTTCAACCAACAGAAAAGATATGAAAGAGAGAGACAGAACCATCAAGTTGTGGGGGGTGTGCCTCTGTTTTTCGGGTTTATATCTACGTTTTCTTTACATGTGGAGACTTGGGATCAATTCTACTTTTTACTATCACATCTTAAGACACAAATATTTTTCAACTACAAGCAAGCGTATGATTTTCATGTATTTATTTATGTTTTCTGACTGTGTAAGTCATCATGAAGTGCAGTCATACATATAACCACTTTAACATTTTATTTTCATCAGCCAATGATACATGTATAATACTGAATATAACACATTTACTGGCAATAATACAATAGTATACTGTTTAAAAAAAAAAAAAAATCATATGAATAAAATGGCAAATAGCAAAGAATCACAAACATTCAAGGATGACTGCTTTTTCAATGAATGGGGTAAAAATCAGAGGTAAAATTGTAAACAAAAACAAATTACCCAGCTTGTTAGAGTAGCAGATTTTGCCCAAAACTATGACCTACAATAATTATTCTATTTTGGATAACTAGTACTGAAGGTAATAGGCAAATACAAATGGCTACGAAGAGCCTTTGTTCCTTTTGTTTCTTTCTTTTTCTAACCCCCTTCCCCTACCCCCTTTATATTACTTCAACACATTTCTTACAAAGAATTTTACAATAATCCTACCAAACAGAAATTAATCAGCTCCTTTGTTCTGGCATGAAGTACAGATTATAATGAGGTAAGACGTCATACAAAATAAGATGAATCTCAAATGAAGCATATAATTAATTAATAAAAAACAAGTTGAAAGTAATCTTAGGCAATATAAAATATAATGACAAAATCAATTATTGATTGTGCTGTAAAATAAAATGCTCTAACATTTTGTTCATGTTTGATGAGGGTTGTTTTTTTCTCTATATACTTATAAACTCATCATCTTTGCCAATTTATTTCATAAATTTATATAGATGGCTTCAAAACATTCCATTTACTAGTTAGTGACATATTTACAGTCCAGTGTTATAATCATAGTCAAGTATTAATTTAAATCAAACTGGATCAATTCTATTACTATCCCTGGAACCAATATGTCATTTATATATATCTTAGCATGGCATGCTTACATTGTAACATTTATTCACTATTTTCATCTACTGAATGAGGTCGTGTCATATAATGATAACACATGTACATTTCTTTCAGCGTAAGAAAATGATAAAAACCCTTTAATATTGGTAATAACAAAAGCAGGGCATAATTAAACGATGAGTTCATGATCTGTCGTTTAAACTGAGTTAGAGAAATAAAACAATTCATGCATGGAAACTTATTATCATATTATGTTATATCTTTAAAAAAATGAATTCTACCCTGTAATGAATTCTTTTACAAATTTCATATAGATATCTATGCAAATGTGATGGGGAACATGTAATAATTTATCCAGAAAACAAAACCAAATGATATACCGGTAATAAGCACAATTTGATACAGAGAGCACTACCACATGCATGTGATTTTAGAGCCAGAATTGAATTCAAACATGGAGAATAATGATAACATTCATTTAAACCACTATAAATTTATACTTTTCAGCCATGACCGCTCATATGATATCTTCCTGAAGCATACAGTAACTCTCTTATATTGAAATATAAAGAACAGGCTTTATTTCTAGCTTGCACATTTCATGCACAGAACAGCATAGCCAAATATGTATAATTTTTAATTAATAGCACCTCTTGGCTAAAGATACATTTCTAGAATAGAAAGATACCCCAATAATCATTAGAATATGATCAAACTAGAGTTATTAGCCCCTTTCAAAAAAAAAAAAGATTTTGTCCCAGAACACACCATGGCAAATTTCCATTTCCATTGTCAACAAGTTTAATGGCTTGCATTTGCATATGCAAGCCAATGGCAAGATGCTTTTATCAAAATGTTTATCAAAATGTGTTACCTTTATGTGCCATATTAGACATTATTATTTGATTTGTGGGAAAAATTTAAATTAAAATGAACACAAAAAACATTACCTATGGACAACATTTTACGATGAGGAGAAAATCTGAGAAAATATTTTTTTCAAAATTAATTGATTTGAAGTAGCACTACTTGCATGATCTGAATAAAATATCATGATTTGTTACTGACATAAACCACTACATAAGGAATTAGAGTGTATAGTTTTAGTCCTGAATTAAATGAATATTGTTGAATAATTCACTTTATCACAATAAATAATGGAATGAATGGAGTGCATATATAACTATCTAAAGCCTATAGTTGAACACAAAGTGCATTTCTATCTTTGGTACGACATGCATGGTGGCCTGCATGTAAGGCAAGCTGATTCACATTGTTAATCCTGGTTAAGAAGTGGCAACGTACATGACATCTTTACAAAGAATGATCATCAGACAACACATCTAATAGTTCATAATAATAAAAATATACACAAGACAGACGAGACATCAATAAGTACACAGTGAATCAGACATGTAATGTCATCATAAATCTTACTAACCTAAGATCATAAATATTACTCATCTAAGATCATAAATATTACTCATCTAAGATCATAAATATTACTCATCTAAGATCACACATGCATATCATCATTAAATACAATGCAGCCATTAAGTTGTACAATATGAATAATCAGATTCTTATTTCAAAATATCAAGTGCATAATCAAGTATCATCACAACTTCATAACAAGTAGTTGTTCTTCATTTACTTTTCATTCAGCTTTGTCAAATTTCTGAAATAATATCACATTTCTCCACTTCATCATGGGACACAATTTATTCCAACATTGACATATATGTACATATCTCCATGTTTAATATTATGATCAATTTAAGATACAAAAACACACTATGAAACATATCCACAAACAACGACGACAACTTGAAGTTCATTCAGAACATGCTCAACAGTCTGAATTTGACCACAATGTTTGAAACTATAACACATGAAGATGCTGACTGCTCATGACCAGGTTTAGTGATCCATCACACATATTTTATACCGCATGATTCACAAGCCAAACCACCTTATAGAGCAAATGTACTTTCTCAGATAAATATCATCAACAATTAAAAATAGCAATATTTTGACACTATAAACATACAGAATATGATTATCCATCATAAAAGCGAACAACTAGAGGATTAGTTAAAATCATTAAATAATTTTTAAATAATCAGGGAGAAAATCCTTCATTTTTCTTAATTCCGAATCTTCACAAATGAAAGCAGCAAAAGTAATAGGAAATCAAAAATTAAATTTGAACATTAGATTTTGTGGTATAAAATCAAGGAAACAAACGATCTCAAAATGCAGCAGCATGTTAGTACAAAAGACAATATAGTACCAGTTTATCAAAGAGGCTGGTCACATTTTTATACACTAATTTTGAATCAAAATATTGTTGACCTATACAATTTACATATTTACTGTTCACCATACAAAAGGCCAAGGTATTAGGATACCAGTGTCTGATTTAACATAACAATTGACAAATAAATATGCGTCTACATAAAGGCTGCCTCTACTCTTCACAATATAAATCTATATATCTATTGTTTTGTTTTGTTTTGCCAGGCTGGAATACACCCAAGGGAGTCAAGAATGTGCATACATTGTGAGCGGGCAAGACTGAATCCGATGACTGGAATGATACATCTCTAAAGCACTTAGAGACATTGTTGATGTATTAAGCGCTATATAGAAGCAGAATATTATTATCTTTATTTAGAAAAGTTGTTAATAAGGAGGAAAATTTGTTGCAATTTGGTCTGGCTCCATCTCAAATCTTCCCCACACAAAATTGTTTGAAAACTTATAGTTTTTAAATTAATGAATGATCTTTTTGTGTTATATTATTGACTACCCACCCTCTCCTGAAAAAAACTACCGGTATTTCTGACAGCTACCCGAAGTTGTATGATGCAGAGCGAGGAAAAACATATTGACAAATACTGTAGAATGACTTTGATTTCAAGTGGTCCTTGCTTTATGTGTCAGATCTTGTGTGAAGTTAAAGCTTGCAATGGAAATATAATCAACTCCACCAAAGTACTTTCCAATAATTACATAAGCTGCCATAATCACAACAGAGCCCCATAGCACAAAGGAGGATGTGAACATGAGCCAAGCAGAGATAAATACACCGGATATCCAGAATGCAAGTATGAAGAGGACTTTGTAGACAGCCTGGCCAGAAAGGTTCTCTAGTTTACCAGCTTCCTGGCCCTCGAAGGTCTTGGTGCCGGTGTAGAACTTCTCCAAACAATGCTCCTTCTCCTTCCACTTCTCCACACACCAGTTATCCAAGTCTTCCTTGTTCTGTGGGAGAGCACTGATAGGGTACTTATGGATCAAGAACTGTATCTCCTGGGGGACGTTGCCTCTGAAGATGTCCATCTCACCCTTCTCAGGAACAACATCGCAGTAACCCACCGTCACATCATACACAGTATCTATCATCTTGGCTAGATAAAGGAGGATAATGATAATGGGATACAGAGCAGTAAATATCAAGAAATAAAAACCAAAAACATCTGGATAAACTGTGTAAAAACAACTCGATTGACTAAGAATAATGTGTTGTTGTTTTGACCCATATTGAGGAACAAACTGACCCCCCCCAAAAAAAAAAAAAACAACAACAACAACAACAACAACAACAGAAGTTTGATATCTTCATATGTATTACCGGTAGGCTAAATATCATAAAAACTGTTTTACTTACAAATGTACTTGCTCTTCATATTTCAGATTCATTTCCTTAGTTACAAATGTGATTTGCATGTAGGTTTGTATTGGTTCATGTACCATCACTTTTAACAAGTGGTGATATATATCTTTCCATGTCAACTATGCATACTACAGAGGTGAGTATAGATGTGATTATCACTATGAACATAGTGACAAAGAAAGCGGACAAAATATACAGTTCTTCAGGTAGACAAAGGAACATCCATTCACTGCTATTATGTAGGTGTCATATGTATATTCACCTGTTTACATAAAAGCAGTGAAGGGATGTTCCCTTTGTCTACCTGAGGAACTGTATATTTTGTCCGCTTTCTTTGTCAGTCATGTTCATAGTGTATACAGAAGGGCTACAGCCCAGGCATATCTTGATTTGTCAGTAGATGATTTACATATATCTTCAAAGTATGTGAACTACAGTACATGCAGTAAGCTTTGATAAACAAAATTTAAGGGAAAAAAGAATGTAACATGTCTCTCAACTTTACTGGAATAATCATAGAACTTAAAGTCCCTCTTAAAGTGTTGGGAGCCCTACAAATTTGATAGCAAAATTTCACTTAAGTTGTATCATGATGTGAAAGAGGATGTCATTATAGTACATTTCTGCAAGGATTTTCAAAACAAATGTGTTCACAGTCGAAAATTGAAGAAAGAATACAAATCTTAAGTTTTCTGCGTACAACAGAAAACCCAAATTACGTATTCTTTTGTCAATATTTGTCTTTGAACACATTTTTTTTTTTTTTTGGGGGGGGGATCTCTGTAGAAGTGTGTCTTAAAATGACCTCACATTTTGATACAATTTAAGTGAAATTTTGACATCGATTTTTTTGTGAATTTGGGGCTTCCAATACTTTAAAGGGGCTTTAACTAGCCTACTGAATAAGTGGAAAGGCTGATTTGATACTTACAGGCTGACATGTATAATCATATCTATTTTTAAAAAGCTTTATGAAATAAATGAAATTGAACTGAAAGGGGTGAAGGGTGAGGAAGAGGGTAGGTACTTACTCTGCCTAAGATAGTCCACAGTGAAAGCAAATCCAGTGGTGTGGGGGTGGAGAACATGTTTATAAATTGGCAGGTCATGTTTCTGGGCATATGCATTGCTGATCTCCTTTCCTGTTCTACAAAAGTTGATACCTAAATAGCAGGATGAAAAGAAATATACAGTTCTTTATAAGCACATATTCCAACCCGATACCGGTAGTCTTTTTTTTCTTTAAAAAAAAAAGAGCAAACCAGAGTTTGTAAAGTAGGCACACATAATATTCATGGATATTTGTTCCACTCACAAAAGACTCAGAGATAGTTTACAATGAATAGAAA
>BEXV01001477.1:92125-103232 GCA_003118195.1 Hemicentrotus pulcherrimus
TGGGGGGGGGGGTCATCTTTTTAGGTCAGCCATTGGTATTTATTTTTTAAAAATCATTTTTTGAATAATTTTACATTTTTTTCAATATGTTGGTCGGGGGGGGGGCACGTGTCCTGGTTTTTCAGGGCCTCTTTGGGCGAATTTAGGGCTGATTTTAACATAATTTTATTGGCCGAGGGAGCACGTGCCCCCTGTGCCCCCACCCCCCGGATCCGTCCCTGTGTTTATTGTTTATTTGGTCTCAATAAACGTCCCTGAATATCATTAGGTTGAGAAAAAATATCCCCGACTTTGTCCTTTAAAGGGGCGCTTTGGAAAATTTTGGATAATGTGGAAAATCATCAATTTTTAGCCAAAATGCCAGGGGGTTATTAGCTAGAATGAATTGGAATTTCTTTGAAAATAGAATCTTGACTTTCTATGCCTTAATCATCAGTCTAACTTTCTAGATTTCAGCATCAATGAATAAAATGTAATAATGGTATCAATTACCATTTAACAACAAAATATTTTCACTCACACACTAATTTATATAATTAAGTACTCTAGTCTTTAATGAATTACGACAAAGGGCATGTAACTTTGAATTGTGCAGTAACCTTTCGGCGTTCTGGTCAACAAGGAAGTGAGCAAAGACTTCGTGATATCAGCTAGAATAGAAAAGGTCAGATATGACGGACAATCACACAGAACTACAGCTATCTAAACGAACTCTGTGGGCCAACAGTGGTGTGTGAAATGAATATTTACCAGGATACATATTTCTACAACTTTTGTAAGGTATATGTGTATTAATATTTAAAATAATATCAACTGTATCAATGAGCTTTATTTCTCTCTTGAAAAGACGCTTTATAAAACTACATAATATTATAATTATCATTATTATGAGCAGGTGGGAGGAAAGTGTACAATATGTAAATATATTGTATTACCTACGTAAATCCACTAGCAGAGGACTGTCAAGAACAACCTAGTCTTCCAAACACCATTTTGGAGATGTTTCCTGTTGGTCCTTTTTACAAGCCAAGATATCTTCAAGCAGCATATGAATTCCAGCTAGATTATGCACTGCAGATGGTGCAACTGTTGTGGGACGCACTGAAGAAGGTGATTCTTGCATCCTGGTTGATTCGTTCCAGCTGCATTCGAGCCGCATTCGAGCGGCAATCTAAAAAATCTGATGGCGTTCGAAGTGCAGTCAAATAGATTCCGGCGGCAATCGAGATGCTTTCAAGGTGCATTCGGGACATTTTTGCATTCTGGTTAGGACGTTCCAACTGCATTCGAGCCGCATTTGAGCGGCAATCTATACATTCCAACATCATTAGAAATGCATTTAAAGTGCATTCCAGTTGGATTTCTGAGGTCACATGGATCAAATCACAGGTCCATTAAAGTAGCTGTGTGAAGATTTAAATAACTACCTATATTTTCATTATTGCAAAGATGAAATTTTAATCAAAATTCAATGCTTGGAGACATTCCAAATAATGATTGTCATTCATTACAAAACCTTTCAATACAGCCCAGCATAGCACCTGAAGAGCTCTCCAAACACAGCAGAGATGTGTAACATCACAGGTTGGGCATGATTTGCCACAAGCAGACATTACACATATTTCACTTATTTTCTCAGTGTGTCATTGCAAACTGTATAAGGTACTCTATACTATTTCTCTCAAAATGTACATGAAGTCAGCAAAACGCAACATTCTTCTATAATAGTGAACAAGCCTTCTCTATACTTCAGCCACAAAACCAATGTGTATATAATGTTTCTCCATGACTACTAAGAGATTATACTCTAGCTTTAAGTCAATCACTCAAAATTACCCTTCTGCAACAAAATTAACATGGTTAACACATTTTATCATTCTGTTCATTTGTTTTATTACATTATTTCACTGTGGACTGTAGATATCACTATGAAACACACAACTTTACATATTGCCATTATACAGTATGGTCTGGAACTAAAGAAACAAAGAATATAACAATCCCAATAATATAGTATTTAATCTCTGTCAACAATCTTAATGGGCATAAAAAATACATTGTCATTATTTTATAATTCATATCCTTAGTTGAGATAAGATAACCAAAGTACATTTTGTATTGCCCAATTAAACATGTTTTGTAGACACTGAGTAGGTAAGTTCAATTATTCAAACTACAAAATTATGCAAGCCCTTCGCATGATTATGTGGACTGGTTTGATGTGTGTCTATACATCTATGTCAAAATTGAATTGCTTTTTACACAAGCTCCTCTCAAATCTCTTCTTAGGCATACAAGTTTTTTCTTTGGGTTTTTTTATCCTAAAATTACACATATAGTACTAGTTTAAATATAAACTTATGTAATGGTTACATACAGGGTGTCCAAGAAAATAATGTAACTAGAATCAAATGTGCCAAATCTCTTTAAAATATCATCCCTATTTTCGCGACAGGAACAGGAACGATTTGACATTAATATGGATGAAACCTCATTGGTAACATTGCTGTAATAATTGCCTGGACATCATAAGAATTCCCGCATCCAAGAAAAAACAAGATAAACATTATTCTTTCTATAACTTAAGAATGAATAAGGTCTTACAGAACAAAGATAAATTTCATGTTTTGTTGTTGTTTTTTTCTCAAAAAAATTGGTAAGAAATTTGAATTGAATTTAGAAGATACTCCGACAATACAAGAAACCGTCTCTCATTGATGATGGCTGCATAATTAAAAACTCTTGTATCATTTTTTTTGTTATGGCATGCCCTCTATATGTCAGTAGTCACATTTTGGTGGGAACATTCTAGTATATAGGGAATCTTTCTTTAATTTCTACCAAGACAAGTATCAATTTTTTTTAAAAACAGAGGGCTAAAACCAGATCATTAAACAAGTTTCACAAATAGTGGACAAAATATACATACCAGTACACAAATTGGTTGAACATATTTATACTTGTCACTTGGGTGTATATATACAGGTATAAATTCACGAGTAAAGGAGAATAGAATAAGACCCATAGAAGTATTAAAGCGGAAAGGTCCATTCATAATAATCTTCAAATTTCTCCATTTATTTCTTTACTTTATACAGACATTAATTACAAAACATGTGAAAAAATTACCTCATAACGCTTATTTGATTGAACAAAATATAATACATGAGTTTAATTATGTAACATAAAAAATCCTGTTTCTAATTCCATAACGGATAAAAAATGAAAAGACACCCCCAACGTAAGCTAACTTGACTAGTTTTCTAAGTCATCAAATTAACAAATTATTTTTGTGATCACATCTTTGGTACTCTGATTGTCATGAACAAATACAGTTTCATAATTTGGTTTAAATAAAGTTTTGACAGGTGGCTCTACTTTTCTTTAAAAAAACAGACTTCAATCACAAATGTGTTTTTCATACTTTCCAGCCCACCCCCACCCCAAACATTCACATATTCACATACCTCACAAACCCAAAAGAAAAACACCCAAGGTTACTCATTAAATAGCTATACTCAATATACCCACTCAAACAAGGGAGAAAGATTACACTGGAGATCAGATCATTATCCCTTTCAAATACAAGAAATATTCCCATCATTCCAAGAATTTGCACTCATCATGAATTCATGATTTCTAAGATAACAATTTACATTTAGGAATATGGAATTCAAGACAATATTTAAAAAAGAACATATACCTAACATATTTCCTAATCTGAAAATTCCCCCATTTTCCTTGGATAACATGTTTGTAAACAACCTTTATAGTAATAATAATACATTTTGTTTACCCAGGGTAGCCTCATCAGTAATGATAATGTTCTCCCAGAGGGCCCTGTAATGAGCTGTCATGATACCACAATGTATGGCATCAAAATGTATGCAATACAAGATAAAACACTATAAATCTAATCTCTTGTAACACGCAGCCTTCGATATGAGCACTTTCTAATCTTAGAGTATTGGTAAACATTAAATATATGCTTCTTTACTTGTTACTTTACACACAACCATCAAACGTTGCTGTACTGTATAAAAAGGTCACATTAATGCAAGCCGAATACTTACTACCAATGTCCAACAATCAAATACCCGATCAGGCAAGATATTATTGATGATATAATGATGATTTCTTGCAAAAATATTGCATGATTCTTTTTTGTATTACAAATCATAGCAAGTGCACAGCAACTCAAGGACTGTCTGTGATCTCTAATGCGCAGATAAAACAGGGTGACACACAAACTACTTTGATCTTACACGCACTCACTCTTAGCAGTGAAAGTTATGTAGAATTTATTTCTAAAAATTAAAAAACCCAAACCAACTAAATTGTATGTTCATGCTCAAGATGAGGAATGGGTATACAGGAGAGAGAGAGAGAGAGAGAGAGAGAGAGAGAGAACACTAGACAGAGAGGAAGAGAAAGAGAAAAAGAGAGACAGAGAGAGGATAGCAAAGGGTTCAAAGTCGTTCTTTCCCCATGCATGTTACACATTTCTATTGTAAGAGAGGAACATTCACAGCACCATCAAGTACACAAAGAAACTAAATCGTCCCTCATTTAATCGTCCTTCTTCTCCTGACTTGACTTATCTGCAGCTTCAATAGAAGGTGTCGCACCCCCATTGACTGCTGCATTTGGGTCTACCGCTGCGTGCATTTCACCCGTAGTACCAAACTCATTCACTCGCTTGTAGTCAGTTGGATAGATGTATTTTTGATATAAGAAGATAAGAAAGACGACATCTGTAGAATTGGAAGAAAAAAAAAGTCACATAGTTTGAATAACAAGATTGTTTGATAATTACTGGGCTGATAACAAAAGCTCCATCTCACAGCTGCAAGCACTCAAATTAACAATAACCATGAACCCTGAAAAGTGACCAGAAGATCATAAGAATTACTTTTACATCTGTACAATTCTGCTGATGACACTCACAATTAAATTTAATGAATAAGTATATTCTATCCCCTTTGAAAATCGTAAAGCAATCTTTTATTTGGGTAGAAATAGAACTTCCTCACTGCAAATTAATTTTAAAGGCCATGTGAAAAAAGATGGAAATAAAATTCAGGAAAAGTATATCACATCCATGAAATAAGATTTTTAAGAAAGAAACCTTTAAACTCTCTGATGCTAATTCATCCACTGTTGATATAGTATTATTTATCTACTAACTTGGCTTTATGAGAGCAGGTGAGAGGGGTACATCTGACCATGGAAGGTCCATAGACATGAACATGCAGTTTAAAGTACTCCTGAATGTTTTATGGTGTAAAATTACCTTTAATTAACGTTTTCTTAAGAATAAGGATAAGCTTGAACTCACCATCTCTGAGGCATCCAATGCGATAGAGTGTAGGCATCTTGATCACAAATGCAAATATATCATCGATGAAGGTGTTAAGTGCTTTGTAAGTCAGCATACGCCAGGGAAGATGGGCTATAGACTTCATTTTGTAATTGATGAAGAGTTGTGGTGTCATCATGATAAAACCTGTGAGAAAATCGAAGAAAGAAGTGAAGTTGGATTGAACACTTGAAGACATACAGAGAAGTGTAAAATGAGCCATCTGAACAGCCAAAGATCACTACTCAGGAAACCTAACAAACCAAATTATTTTTCACCTCTACCCAGAACTCAACCTTCTCTTTTAAGTAGGTTGAGTTTTCAGAAGAGGTGAAAAATAATTTGTGAGCGTTATCACTGTGCATGGCTCATCAAATGCCCTAATATTCTAAATATGGCATGTAACAGCATAAAAATTGGGACAGATTTTTCTGCAACATGTTTTTGTAGTCTAATATGCATCTTTCTGTGTACAGTGCTTGTTACTTTACCAAGACTGGGCCAAATTTCTTACTATATGGTCAATTTTTTCTGATCGATTCCACACTGTATCTTTCACAATGCAATCGCATGACCAGATCTTTAAGTCTCCATATTCAGTCACTTTACAAATGCTATTTCTACTTATGGTCATGTGTAATGTGAGTCAGTAATGAGGAAAGCTGCAGTTTCTCTTACCAAATGTAAGTAAGAATCCATAGAGCATATTGAGCACCCATGAGTACCAGCCTCTATGCTCCTGATAGAAGAGAGAGTAGACAGCAAAGCAAGCCAGCAGAGGAAACAGTAACCATGACAGGTACTTGAATGCCATCTAGAACAGGAATGGAAAAGGTTGTTTGAAGAGGGTTATGGAAAATAAAACAAACCACTGTAGAAAAACAAATCAGCTACCAATACGCTACAGAAATATTATATGAAGGATAGGAAACAAGTTGACATACATCCAAGGTTTGTTTTGTTACCCTGGAAAAAAAAGTAATCAATTTCTTTCTTCATACTGGTATATAACATATATTCAAATAATTCTGATCAAAAGGTATAACAAGCAGACAGCATAGGGGTTGAATGAAATTGACTTGATTTCATCATGCAAATTAGAATGAACCACTTAGAAATAATAATATTATCACCCCTTCAAAATTTGCTTTACTTCCTTTCCCATTATTCTGCTATAGAAGAACATCTAAGAGATGAAGAACATACCTTGTCGTATTGCTTTGTACTTGATTCTGTGTAGGAGACTTTGTCAGCGAATTTTAGCTTTGGTATGAATCCTAGGATTAAGCTCTCTCTGTCAAACTAGATGGAGAAAAAAAAAATAACAAAGAATTAGACATTTATAATAAACCAATACATGGATTGTGATTAGATGCTAGAGGAGACAAAGGAAGGTGTGTGAACACAAAATAATAAAACAATTAATCATTCTTAATGCCAAATAACTACATGAATATATACCACATTATAAACCTGAAGCTTAAATATTACTTTTCTGGCAAGAGCTGCCAGGGAATTTCTTCATACAAGTTACCTTTGACTTACAGGTAATACAAAGTTTTGGGAGATTTTGAAAATTGGCTGGATAGTGATTCTTTACAATTTTGATATATTTGGATGCTCCTGTGGATGTATTATAAGCGCTAGAAAATCAAGCCCCTAAAACACTTTGGCTTTTGAGGAAAATTGAAAATTACCAGTGCTCCCGGTAAATTTTGATAAATTTCAAATAGCGCCTACGGCCATACAACCTTAGCTGCGAAAATGAAAATTTGAAAATATGTAGTTGTGATATATAATTTTCAAACGAGAATAGCCAATCGGTAGGTTTTAGTCAAGAAATATTGTTTTATAGATAACTTAATATCTTGACCTTGAGAGGGAGCTATACAACGTAAAGAGTTTAATATTTATAATTTCATCATTTTAGTCTCAATTTCAACTGCGACAGCGATCACTGAATATTGTAGGATCGCATATGCTTCCAATATGTTCATATGAACCAAATTCATGACCCCATACCAAAACTTTGTATTACCTTTAACCTGGACAGAGGATTGCAAATGTATGCTATATAAACCAACACAATAGACATGCTTCCTACAGTAGAAATAACCCCTACCCTACACAGTCAGTAGGAGGGAGATTAATCAGTCTAAAGCACACATCCGAACATTCAGTCAGGATTCTCACACAACTCTTTATTTGGTTTGCCAGCAACCTAGAGAACTGCCTCGCTTGCAAATTTCAGTGACTGTCAGTCATTTACAGTCTACTACACAAAATTCATAATGAAAATTGATATACATACCAGGGGGGGGGGGGTGTTTCACAAAGACTAAGCTGGACTTTAAGTTGGACTTAACTATGGCAGGCTGTTCATACCACTAGTTGCTCTCACCATTGATCTCTCAATTATGATCTTTAGATACTATTTTTTACTTCAATAATGAACTATCATAAGTGTGAATTCTGTACATTTGTGACCACGTTTTGTACGTCCCTTGAGAAACCAATGCCAGGAATGGTTAGAGGAACTAGTGGCATGAACGGCCTGCCATTGTTAAGTCCAACTTGAAGTCAATCTTAGTCTTTGTGAAACACTCCACAGGTATTGCTTTTACTTTGTGCACAACAGGGGTCTGTTTCATAAAACTTGTTATCTATAACAAATGCTAAATTTCTATGACAAATTTGCTCTCAGCCAATCAGATGTCTTGATTTCAGTAGCTTATGACAGTAGCTTGTAACTTGTTATTGATATCAAGTTTTATGAAACAGGGCCCAGATATTCATGTAGAGACTGACCTGTAGGTTAGTGACCTTGGTGATCTTCCAGCAGTCGATGAGGAGACCGATGAAGACACTGACCTTGACTACAAAGTTAGTCTCATTGTCCAAGATGTAGAGAAGTACCACAAGGGATTGGAACACACCAAAGAATACAGAACGTACAGACAGACCCTCCAAAGATTTACGGCTATTCCAGAATTGGATATCTGTCGGGAGGAAATGAAAATACATTTAAGCCCCACTGCACTACTTATAGCTACTTGCGCCCTCTATATAGCAAACAATGCCTAATCGGTGACCATTGGTCCCCCATGATCCTCTTTTTCTTATGTTGATTGAGAGCTGATTTGATGAGATAACCACCTGTCATTGACCATGCAGGGAGGTCTAATCCCTCCTGGCCAAACTAGTGCAGTGGGATTTTAAAGAGGGCATTGAACTCTTCTAAATCAATCCTTATTTATACAGTCAACTTTCAAGTAATTAGCTAAGAGGAATAAGAGGCTCATGCAATGATATTTGCAGGCAATAGCAAATGTACAGATGAAAACAAAACTATGTATGGTTTATTAAAAGAGACCGTTCTATATCTTCAGTATAAAGACCATAAGCAACCAAATCAATCTGATCATATTTGGGAGGGGGGGAACTCAGACTGCATTTGACAGCAGTGACCTGGACTCAGATATCAAGATGCACTAAGAAAGCAACATTTAATGAAGTTCATGTCCAGAACCAACAACACTTGGGATTCTTTAAGACCAAGAACTCACCATTCTTGAATGCCAGGAATTCAAAGACGCTATGTACAATGGACACGACAAAGGTTAGACCAAGCAGGTATGGGTTGGTTTCTAAGATGGCTCTCTGTGAAAAATAAAATAGTTAACAGACAAATTTGTTACAAACCACTGAAATAGGTAATATGTCAATGCCATTAAAATCAATAAATATTTTCTCATATTGTGGAGGTGTCGTGGATGAGTGGATACGTCGCAGGACTGTCGATCACAATGTCCACAGTTCGAGTCCCGCCGCGGCACTAATGTCCTTTGGCAAGACATTGATCTACATTTGCCACTCTCCACCCAGGTGTTAAATGGGTACCGGTAGGAAGGAATTCCTTAAAATGCTGTGAGTGTCGAAATCGGCAGCCTAGCATAGCCGGGTAATGTTGGAGCGCCTTGAGGACCTTGCAAGGTCGATATATGCGCTATATAAGAATCCAGTATTATTATTGTAATTGAGTGTAATACAATTAAAAACTTTTTTTTTTTTTTTTTAAAGGGTGACTAAGCATTTCAACATATCATTCATAAAAGTGCTCTATGATTATCTACAACCCCCACCCCTATATGCAATTTGTGTAAATGAATAATTCAAAGCACTCACCAGAATTGATAAAATAATCATGTACTTCCCTACATTCCTAAGAGTGAGTTTTTTAATGCCAAAAATGGTTTCTATCCTTTCTGCAAGTGACCCTCGAACAATGTCTTATTCTGTAGATGCTCCTCTCAGTGTCTAAAAGCAAACCTACAAAGAATACCAATACAGTCAAACCTGCTTTAGTGACCACCTGTCTACAAAGACCACCTGTCTACAAAGGCCACATTTGTTAATTCCCTTGAAAATGGTTTCTCATTGAATCATGTACTAAAGGAACCTATCTACAAAGACCACCTGTCTACAAAGGCCACTTTTTGTGTTTCCCTTGGGCGATCGCTATAGACAGGTTTGACTGTACCTATACCATTGATATGAGAACTGTTAAGCACCTCACACAAAATTATACTGCCTTGCCTATACACACAAAAAGTAAGAGAAAATTAATTTGTGCAAACCTTGAGACCATCTTCTTCCTCATCTTCATTTCCTTTGTCCTCTCCTAGAAGCGCAGACCACTGATTCCTCATGGTCTGTGCTGCATAGAACTGAAGCTTGAATAGACCCATGGGTGTATAGGTCAGTCGAAATGGTAATTCCCTGGAAAAACACAAACAAACATACAGAGTAATTTTCAGAGAAGGAAGATGTTCATGATAGAAAACAACAACATTTGGTTAATGTGAGAATCGGTAGGAAGATCGATTTCAAAGTATTGCATAGAATTATAGCTATACACAAACTCCCAAACTTGCCAAAATATAAAATATGAATTATATCTTTCCCTATAAATAAAGAGATTCTAATACGTCTAGACATTCAACAGAAAGAAAATGGCCATTCATTATTGGACTATTAACATATAATGGAATCATATGATTAGGGATTTTTAACCTACTGTCTAATCAATACTTACTCTGTTGTTTCATTGATGGGCTGGTATTCACTGTTAAGATTCCAGTAGTCATTGATGAAGACAATAGGATAATAGTCACCAGAAGGATGGAATTTGATCACTAATGAAATAACATAGAGGAAATAACATAAAAATACACCATTTAACGACATGATGGTACATTTTCCAGAAGTCAGACACATGCATGAAATATAACATAGACCAATCTTCAGGATTTATGTTTAATTCTGGAACAGATCATGTACCACTAACTGTATATATTAACTCATTATAGGCAACCCTGCAGAATTTGAATAACACAGTTGGCAAGAAACTTTGAACCTGTCTTCAGCAGCCTTACAGAAGATACATGCACCTTAGTCAATACCAATACGAAATGTTTAATGTATCAACATATTGTAACTTGGAATATCACTATGATTGACACTTTGACAATATTGTGTGGTCATGAATGTGATTAAGTGTGGTCATGAATATTATTAAATGTGGTCATGAATGTGATTAAGTGTGGTCTTGAATATTATAAAATGGGGTCATGAATTTGATTAAGTGTGGTCATGAATATGATTAAGTGTGGTCTTGAATATTATAAAATGTGGTCATGAATTTGATTAAGTGTGGTCATGAATATGATTAAGTGTGGTCGTGAATGT
>BEXV01001478.1:42077-62872 GCA_003118195.1 Hemicentrotus pulcherrimus
TCTTCCTCTTCCTCTTCCTCTTCCTCTTCCTCTTCCTCTTCCTCTTCCTCTTCCTCTTCCTCTTCCTCTTCCTTCTCCTCCTCCTACTCCTTCTTCTGCTGCTCCTGTTTCTCCTTCTTGTTTATTCTTTTATCTATTTTTCTTTATCCTCTTGTTCCTCTCCTCCTGTAAAGTTCTCTGTGATGAGAGAAAAAATGAAGATATTTTGGACCATGCCTCAATACCCTAGGTATCGACTCGTGATCCCTGGCACAGAATGCGAAGCATCTTGGAATAAGATAGTTCCCATAATAACGGATTCATCTTTCTCTCACAGGAGCCATAATTCTCACTCAGTCTGTAGTTGCATGGCCTGTTCATACTAAAGGAAGAAACGTCATTTAAAAAAGCATTTATGGTGACAGGTGCATTCACACTGGATAGCATCATATGAAGAAACGTGTATATGCAAAAAAAAGGAGTTACTTTTGAAGGGGTCAGTTGACACAACAGATGGTCAATCAACTGCGCATGCTTGTGATAAACCCGCCCAGTTATACAATTTTCCGTATGATGCCATTTCAGACAAGAACTGGATCGTGATTATTTTATCTGTATTAAAAAAAAAATGGTCAGACATTTGTTTTGCTATATGACGTTTCTTTATACGTTGTTCAGACTAGAAAGAAAAAAAACAACTTATCATAGAGCCACAAATGATACGATTCTTGTATAGCGATAACGGGATAAGTTTCATCTTGCTAGATTCTGGATCGAGATCAGTGTCTCCCTTTTTATCCCTCCATTTTTCTAGAACAAATGCAACGTCAGAAGATGGCAATGCAATATTTCCCATGATAGGTAGTGGTACTTTCATTAGTTTCCCTATGGTATGATCTTGAAATGTTGTGCCCCCTTTTCACTTGTTGACTATATTACTTTGTCTTTCTCTCTCTCTTTGTCTCCCCTTCTATCTCTACCTCCCCTTCTATCTCTACCTCCCCCTCTATCTCTACCTCCCCCTCCTCCCTTTCTCTCCTCCCTCTCCCCTCCCTGTCCCCCTCCATATTTTCTCTTTGTTTCTCTTTGTTTCTCTTTGTTTCTACATCCTTCACCTCACTCTCTTCCTCTAAACACCTCTATACCCTGTCTCTCAAATGTTCCTTACCTTTCATCTCTCACTCCTTCCCCCTTCCCCTGTCCCTTCCCTTCTCTCTTCTCTTTCTTATTCGTCTTACCTTTTTCTTCTTATCTTTTCTCCCTTTGTCCTCTTACCCCTTTCCTTCCTTCCGTTTCTCTCTATTCTTCTTTCCTACACTCCCCTTTTACTTTCTCGTCCAACCTCTACTCCACCTTTCTTTTCCCTCCATCTTTCCGCCTCTGTTTTTATCTTCTTCTTTCTCTCTCTCTCGCTCTCTCTTGGTTCCTGGACTACTACTCCTTTTTCTTTGATTCCTAGTCACACTCTTTTTATTTATTTCGTTTAATCAGATGTCCCTTATGGAAGCTATCTAAAGCAATCATAAGGTTCATGCTTAGTTTGATACGCATTAATAATGTAATTACCAAGTTCCCTGGATATGACTTACAAAGCCATACCGGTATGTCCCAGGGTTGCTCACCAAGGACACCCCAAGAAAATTTATTTTCTTAGATGTATGGATATTAAAAAATTCAACATCATCATGGTAATGGTGTAGAAAGTCATTACGCGCTTCGAAAGGAATATAAAGTTGGCATGATATTTGTCATTTCTTTCTACAGCCTTTCTGTAAGGATTTTTCTTTCTTTTCCAACTTCTTTTCAGGCCTATTTCTTCTCTTACACCTGCCTTTACTTGTGTCTCTGACTCATTCTTATAGACATGTGATCTGTACCGCATGAATATATTTGTATTCTCTAATAATATCTCTTTTTCCATTCATGTGAAAGGTTTATTAAAAAGATTTAAGCTCCTTGCAAATATCATTTTCCACTTTTCTATACTTGGCTCTTAATATCCTCCCATTTTGACACCGAACTACTGCCAACATGCATACCCGATAGTTAAAGGGATCGTTTAACAATGTTCAATCTGAGATGCACGGCCCTACGTGCTATCAGTGTCTGTGATATGGTGCTATATTGAAGCCCTAGAAAAAAATTACGCTTCAAAATGAGCAAGAAGTGCCTCAAAAAAGTAAAAATCTTTGAGTGACCGGTTTTACCATACTCGTTTTCCTCAATAGACTGTAGTGTTATAAAAACCGTCAGGCGAGAGGTTTTCAAAATGTGTAATTCCAATCATAAATATCTTGATAATCAGACAGGCAATCGACTTGTAAAAGTAATGGAGTTCCTGACTGACCTAAAGGTTTATTACTATCATTGCATCATGAGCTAAATCCAGAATTTTGTTTCAGAATCTGAGACAAAGTTACCGGATCCCTTTAAGAGATCACTCCTTCCTCATGCAGTAATGATCACACTGTATTGGTGTTAGTCCCAGGTGTATCATTATGGTGTAATGTTTCCTTCAGCCAGCCAACCGTAGAATTGATCTGTCTTAAATTTTCAACCCTCTCATTACTACTATTGTAACCACTCCTCCTCATATCACTTTCTCCTTCCCACCAGATTGATGGGGCAATGAGTTTTTGCCAAGGCATTAAGCAATCCGTCTGCCATCCATATTCAGTTCAAAGCGAGCCTTCCCCCGTTTCCCTTTTTATAACTACCTTAAAGGGATCTGGTAACTTTGTCCTAGATCCTTTAAAAAGATCCTTGATTTAGCTCATGCTGCAAGTTCAATGATAATGTTAAACCTTTAGGTCAGTCAGGAACCCCATGACTTTTACAAGCCGATCGCCTGTCTGATTTTCAAGATATTTATGATTGAAAATCGAAATCAAATTTTGCGTTTGCCAAATGGTTTTCATAACACTACAGTGTATAGGGGGAAAACGAGTATGGTAAAACCGGTCATAAAATGCAGTGCACTCAAAGGTTTTAATTTTTTTGAGGCACTTCTTGATCATTTTGAAGCGCAATTTTTTTCTAAGGCTTTAATTTAACACCATATAACAGACACTGATAACACATATGGCTGTGCATCTCAGATTTAACATTGTTAAACAATCCCTTTAACAATACGCGTATACAAATACATGTTAAATTCTCGTCGAATCTTGTTTAATATGAAATGAAATCAGTGGGTTTGTTAGTAGGCGCCAGTATTTGACTGAAAAGGAATTATGCATTACCGGTACTCTTTATCTGCTGTAATATTATCTGTCATATAAAATATTCATGTCTATTTCAGACATGTAGAGGGTGATAAATCAATATTCTCATGGTACCATGCAGGGATTGAATTGTTCAATCTTTTATGTCTTGTAAAACACTTGAAATACACACCAGAGGAATCTTATCCATGTATGCCCGCACTTGCTCCATCAGGAATATTGCGCTCTGGGAAGTATGACGGTGAAGGAAATAAATCAAACGATCATCTCTATCGTACAGTCGTCTGTACCTTAATTTCTCATGCGCTGTAACTCTAGAGCACTCTTCACGCTTGTATGACGCCCCGTGTTTAATCAAGCAGTCCTGATCGGCCTAAGGTGAATGCTAATGACTCTGTTCATTAATGTTTATCTGTTGAAACCAGAGGCTCTATGTGAACTGCACTCAGCTTTTCAACACCATAGACTCTCAAGAGTAAATACCAGTAGTGAGAAATAAAGAGACGAAAGGCAATGTAAATTATTTTATTCTTATTTATCTTATGCACAAAAATGGCTTGTCCCACATTAACAACAATTAATGTATGCAATTTGCATTATATCTATTGAAATACAATTATTTGTAACAGGTGAATGTAATCATTTGTAACGAGGCACTTAACAAAGATTTGTGCATTGTCAAATTGGATTACGTTACAGACATGGTAGAAATCTCTTCCATGTAGCTCCCTTACTTTATTCTTAAAGCCATTGTCCTACTGCAGACCCTGAATATTAATTTACAAGGTCTAGGATGATGGTTGTCAATTCGTGTCTTTGCCATGTACCAGAATAGCCTGTTGGTATCTTCGCCTACCAGAAAATGTTGCAAGTTCAGTTGCTTCCTGATTTTGAAATTGTGGCATTGAACTCCATTCTTACAACAACAAAAATGAACCAAGTAGAAATGAAAACACTTGTTGGGTGAAAAATCATCTCTGAATAGCCAGTGGTTCCTGAAATGAAAGTCCACTTGTATCTTCTAGACATATATATTGTCTGTTTGAAGCAAGAATGGTGTTAACTCTGTGTTTAAGTACCATACCCTGACTCCCAAAGAGACAATATTTCTTTCCCTCATTATCCCTTAATTGCTTTCGCTCTCTTTCCCTCTCTTTCTCCCCTTCTTCTCTCATCTAATTGTGCCATCTTTCTCTGATCCTATGTTTGTTTGTTTGGTCCTTCTTTCTTGCTATAAATTCACAATTTCTGTTTCTAATGTATGCATAACTATGCCCTTGTCTTTAATCTTATTTCTCTTTTTATCTCTCTGTCTCTCTCTTCTGCTCTTTTATTCTTGTCACTATTTTTTTTTCTTTCCTTTCTTAAATTTCTCTCATCCTGTTTCTGATTCTCCCTCTGCCTTTCTCTCTCTTTGCCTTTCTCTCTTTCTCTTACTCCCTCCCCCTCTCTCCATCAACACCTCTTCCTCCCTTATCCTCCCCTCTCTCCCTCTCTCTCTCTCTCTTGATGCATGTCATGATGCTCTGATGATATCCCTGTTAAATATTTACATCAAGCTTTCCCTTTGATAGATCACCCATACTCTCTGGATAGGGTCATTCGGTGCTCTTGATATTTCAAATGATCATTCCCTTCAGAAAGGATACACATAAAAGTGTACGGTATATTATATTCATCCAGTCAACTTTTTTTCTTCAAAGTATTAATTAAAAAGGATTTAAGTGGATGATTTTCTCTGTCTATTTCATTGTTTGTAATTATTATTATTATTATTATTATTATTGTTTCGTTGTATATGAATTTGTTTGGGGGGAGGGGAGTTAAATCCATATTTCTTTTGAGAGCTTGGCTAAAATAGCTGTAAAGTCTAGTTGTCTTTGTAGATATCAGTGATTTAAAATATCACATTACCTGTTACACTGTATTATGTTTCTAACTTGTATATAATTGTTCATCAAAACAAGTATTAAAGGTTTTTTTTTTAAACATAAAAAGTCAATCCTATAATGGAAAGTATATATTCTATGAAACATCATGCATACATAATTCAGGGCCAATAGCATCGATTTTGTCTTGGCTCCATGGTGTGATTGGAGAAAGTACTCTTGAAGGCCACTGTTTCCATAAAGATCACTTTTACTGACCTTTTGAATAATTTTGTCAATTTCTGTCCAAATTCAAACGCACAAATTTGCTCTGAATCCTTTGCACATGAAGTGCCCAATGGTGTTTGACCAGAATCAATGCTTGATACATTGTACATATTTAGCATTTGTATCCGTTTCCTTCCAATTCTCAATGCTCTGTAGAAAGGATCGCCCTGAATGGCCGACTTATCATCTGCCCAATGATATTTGACCAATAATCTATCTAATATTTTATCTGTATCTAATTTTAATCGTCAACATAAAGGATAGCCCTGAATCGTCCACACAACATGTGCCAAGTGATATCTGACAAGTAATTGATGGTTATACATCGTATTTTGTCTATTTCCTGCCAGAAAAGTCGCTCTGAATTGCCAATGCATCATTTCACTTTGTGTGTCCAAAGGTATCTGACCATTCTGATCAATAATTGATCCTGTATGCATTTCTAACATTTTTATCTGTTTCCGTCCACATTATATTCCCCTCGACAGAACGCATCGCTCTTAATCGGCGACGTATCGTGTGTCCGATGATTGATGTGATCAGTAATGAGGACTTCCATTACGAGTCTCAGGCAGGTGATGTGATGAGGGGGGCGTTAGACTGGGAGCTGTACTATAAACGCATCCCCATCAGCGAGGCAGAGAACAAGAGGCGGAGTCATGAGAGTGATCCTTTCAGGTGAGAATGGAGGGGTTACTTAAAGCTTATCTGTACTACTTGTAGCTACTTGCGCCTTTTATGTAGCAAATAATGCCTAAGCGGTACCCATTGGTCCCCCATGATCTCCTTTTTCTTATAATCGAGAGCTGATTTGATGAGATAAACGCCTGTCAGTGACCATGCAGGGAGGTCTAATCCCTCCTGGCCAACAAGTGCAGACAGGCTTTAAAGGAATTAGATTAATGATTAGATTAAAAAGGGATACATATAGAATAAACCTTCTTAGGTATTTTAAGATGGGAGGGGTGGGGATGATGTAGTAAAGGGTGCTGTCGATTAGATGCTGTACTATAAACTGGAGAATAAGTGAGATGGAAAACAAGATTGAATTGTGAGAGTGTCCCTTCACTCCAGTGAGAGTGAAGAGAGAGGTTATTAGGGGAATAGAGGTGGTAGAAGTTAGCTGTACAAGATATATGAGCTTTAAACATGAAAGAAATTGAAAGAAATCACAAACATGCCTTTTTTGTGCATTTGTATTAATTTTCCTAAATTGTCCCTAATTTTTTTTTTCCGCCATACTTTTCAGCTGGTATTCTACTGAATATTGTGTCAGTTTGGTTTCTTCCTTCAACCCAATCTCCTTTGATAATGACATCATACATTCCCCTTTAATAATGACATACATTCTAAAGGATTAATCACACAGATAGATGCTACCCCCAATTGGACTAATGTAGGGAATTGCAAATTGGGGCAGTTATTCACAATGTCTCTCCTATCATCGGTTGTTGACTGGGGAATCTCCTAACGACATCGCATGAATTTTACATCATCTCATGACTCTGCTTCATCTTAGGAATCCAGAGAGGGCTCAGTCAAATATATGGGTCAATATTTCATGGAGATGTGCTTTTATCGTTGTAGGGCATTTGAAAATGATTCCTAAAACCCATCCCAACCAATTAAGGTGAACATTGACTTTTACCCCACAACCTTGCTGGATGTACTATCCTTTTCATGCTCATGATACCTTGTACCAAGTCAACAAACTTAAGACTCCTACTATTTTCATAAGCACATGAATTAGAAAATAGACCTTCTAATTCATTAAAAATGTTCTGTTGGAAGGCAGATGAAATACTTTATTGAGAACAGAAATTGAAAGGCTTTTTTCCCCCTCTCTCCCAGTCTTCATCTAGGCTCCTAGCTCTACATATATTTTGCACCTCATCTGTTTGAATAAATGATAACCCTCCAAACAGTAGCATTTACCTTTGGTGCTATATACCATGTCAGCCCAACAAGGCTCTCCCCCATACCCAATGGCGGATTTAGGATTCTGTGGTAGGGAGGAGAAAGGAGGAGGCACAACAAAAAAGGGGGAAAAAAAGAGTTGTATCATTATAAACAACAAAAGGGGGAGTATCAAGTTTTTCTTTGGTGTGCCATTTTAAGTACAGTGACAAGCAAATTGAAATGTTCATCTGCTCATGCTTCTTCTCTTTCTTTCTATTCTATTTTCCTTCTTTTCTTTTTTGTTGGGAGGGGGGGGGAGGTTGGCATGTGCCCCCAATGCCCCTTAGATCTGCCTCTGGTAGCTTCTTTCCGTGCATCATGCATTATACCATGATTCTTTAATGCCTGTTTTATATGTCACAGCGGGGAGATCCAGAGAACTGTAGTTTGAATTATTGAGGGATCGTTGATCTGGCATTCGACCATTTGGCTTCAGACTGTGACTTGGCAAAATTACTCTGTGACAATCTTGTGACTTTTTAATGCTATCTGCGGGTTATATTTCATTGTTCGACATATGTAATGTAAATTTAGAGATGGGGAAAGTTTGTTGAATATATATTATGAATGGATATATGATTGAATGGTTGGTTGGAAGGCATGTTTGAAATACAAATTATGTTTTAGAAAATTTGGCTAAATCTATTTGGGGACATATCTTACAAGTAAGTGAAACATGCATGAAACTAACAAGTGATTAGAGATGTAATGGGTGCTGTATCCCTCTGAAGTTACCTGTTGAAGAAAAAAATGGAAGGAAAAGCTGATTTTGGGTTATTCTGGAATCCAGCTGGAAAAGCAAAATGATGACATTTTGAAATCAGAATAGAGTTAGATACTAATTCTACCAGGCCTGAAATTTGTACAGTTGTTGGAAGTTTTGTGCTGACAATCCACATTGTTTAGTAAAGCCCGTGAGGGAATCCTCCCTGTAGGGGGCTTTTCACACGTTTGGCCGATGAAAGGGACATTTTGCTGGCCGTTTGATGCGTTGGTGCATGCCATGGAGTAACCTTAGACTTTGACAAGAGCGTGGTGGAAAAGAGTCAATAATGCATCAGCTTCTGTCCAGGAATTTTAAACAATTCCCAGTGCTATGAGAGAGGGAGAGGTAGGGGAAGAGAGAAGAGTAGGGAAATGGATAGAGAGAGAGATAGAAAGAGAGAGACAGACAGACAGACTGACAGAGACAGAGAGGTGGGGGAGAGAAGGAGAGAGAGAGGAGGATGAGAAGTACATGTAGACGTAGGGAGTTGTAAGTGTTGGCGCTCTACATTATGCAAAGCATAACGCTTGTTGTGACTTCTTGTCGACTTTTGAAATTAAAGAGGACCATGTTTAATGCAAGCTTCTAGGAATTTGAAATATGTCCTGTTTCACACACACCTTTTCTTTCACTTCACCTGGAATGCGTCTTCTTCTTCCATTTTGTTCTTATAGCACTCAGTCACATCTTTTTCACTTAATCATTATTGAAAACTTAGGATCGGTTGAATGTTTAAGCTGAAAATGTTGATATTTACATGAACCATGCAAAATATAATAGGTTGACTATCAGTCGTCAGAAGTGGAGAATAGCTGGCATGCGTGAGCTTAAGTCACTGGGGTGCGGACGTGGAGGTATTATACACGACTGTGTGGGCTTGAGTCACAGGGGTGTGGAATTGGGTGGTCTGCTTGACCGTCCGTCTAGTTTAATGTAATTTCTTCCTTGTGAAGTTTGCAAACTTTTATCTGTTTTTTTTTTAAAGGAAGAATAAAAAGCACTTTGTTTTTAGATTTGGCTTGAAATACCTTGCTTGAGACCATAATTTGCAATACATGTACCCACATCTGATTTAAGAACAATAAAGAAACTTTTTCAACCCCAATAAATCTTAGAATATATCATTCCTGTGGCAGGTTTTATGCTACCCGCAGTAGGGACGGATCAAAATGGCAATTCTGATAATGATACCAGTTTCTCCTTCAGCAATATTTAAACACTGTACATCTTTTCTTCATCCAGGACGCCCATCATGGCCGGCGGCTTGTTTGCGGTGGACAGGAAGTACTTCATGGAGGAGTTGGGTGGCTATGATGAGGGGCTGGAGATATGGGGAGGAGAACAATATGATTTGTCTTTCAAGGTAGGTCTCTAGAGGCATGGCAATAATCTACCAATGTCTTTTAGCAGGGCATTAATCTACATTTGCCACTCCATACCCAGGAGAGAAATGGTAACCCTGTAGGAAGACGAAAGCCTTTGTGTTAGTAATTGCTATATGCTCTCACGGTGGCCATGTGGTAGGAATACTCCTCAAGGAGTAGAGATGGTGCACATTGTGCACACATGAATTCAATGACTGGGTAATCAAATCTGCAAAGTGCTTCGAGGCGGTATTTCGTATTAGGCTATATAAATCCAGATTACCGTAAATCTCCGTGTATAAGACACACTTTTTTTACCGTCGAGAAAATTCAAAAGTCAGGGTGCGTCGTATACACAGGTACAGAATATTTTGAGTCCTCAAAATGCAACTTTTTATTGGTTTTCAAAAATCTGTGTGTCTCAACATGAATTTCATAATGAAAACAAAGAATAGAATCTACAGCTAGCTTAGTAAGAAACAATCTTTCATGTCCCTTCTTGTACTTTTTGGCAATATGGTACAGATTTAGATCTAAATGAAGTAATTTGTGCCAATACATTGCAAAAGTAAACGAAAAGGCCGTATCCAGCACGCGAAGTCGCCATTTAAATCCATCCCAATGTATACACTACTAGAAACTTCCTGGATTGGCATCGGTGCACGATAGCCACACGGTCTAAGGCGCTGATTATGAATGATAATCTGTGTGCTGGCACAGGTTCGATCCTTCCGTCAGAATTTTTTTTTTTCTTTTTTTTTTCTTTTGAATCTCAAAAGTCAGGGTGCGTCTTATACACGGGTGCAGAGATTTACAGTATTATTATTATTAGGCAAGATCTGGGCAAGATTCGGGTGCTGTCTTATGAACAGATTGTCTGTTTGGAGCTGGAAGGGTATTAACTTGTATAATGTTACATTGAGTTGAGTCAAATTTTATCTATAATTTAAATGAATCACAAAATTCATGAAATCTACCAAATATTCTTATGCAATTATATTATTGTCGATCTAAAACTTGCTTTATTCTGTCTGTGCAATTATATTATTGTCTATCTGAAACATGCTTTATTCTGTCTCTGTACAATGAAAATTTGAAACTATAACATTACAATTATTGACATTTAGATCAAATGTACTTTAATGAAGGCATGCATTTTAAACAAAAATGAACAAATCTTTTCTTCATCGTCACTGTTTTTCTGACAGTTCACAGCTAAATTATTAGTCATTTCTACACAGAATCTATTCTTTATCTTTTTCTTTCTTGCAGGTTTGGATGTGTGGGGGTGAAATGGAGGAGATACCGTGTTCGCGGGTCGGACACATCTACCGAAAATTCATGTCTTACACTGTGCCTGGGGGAGCAGGTGTGATCAATAAAGTGAGTTTGATGGAATTGATTAATCGTGTGTGAAGTTTTTCCTCAATCTGTTCTTGGAGTCGGGCTTGTTCAAGTGGAAAATAAGTAATTCACCCTCTCTCGCTGAAAATGACTTTGACAGATCCTGGATAATGAAGATTTGAAAACTATTCACATATCTCATTTTGTTGAGAGAGTGGGAAAATTATTCTAGGCTCACAGTTTGGATAATTTGTTTTTATTGTATTGGGAAAGTTGTGGCTTATCAGAGGTGTGAAGTGTTTAGAGTGGGAGCACAGCTGTTCAGTGCTTGAAGTGGAATCACTGCATTTTTATCCTTGTGGAACTGATTTTCAAAATTTCTAGACAGATTTTTTTTTGTGTGTGGAAGAAATTAGTATCCCAGGAGATTTATATTGTTTAAATTTTTTCTTTGAATATACATTTTCTTCCGAGTCTCCCATATTTTCAGGTTTGATCTAAAGACTGGAAATATACAAGTTTGTGGAACGTTTGTTATTCATATTTTCATGTTTATTTTAATCAGAGTATAATGAATACAAAATGAACCATCAATTCAATGCATGTTAAATAATCTGTTTCATGAGTGTAAACAGATAAGACATTGGTAAATTATTATTATTATCCTTGTTGAGTAGAGTCCAAATCTTTCATTTCTTTTCCTTAGAATCTTTTACGAGTGGTTGAGGTGTGGATGGACGAGTGGGGCAAGTACTTCTACGAGCGTCGGCCGTACCTGAAGGGGCAGGACTACGGCGACATCAGCAAGCAGCTCGCCCTGCGGGAGAGGCTCCAGTGTAAAAACTTCACCTGGTTCCTGACTGAGGTGGCACCAGACATCCTCCAGTACTATCCTCCCGTTGAGCCGGAGGGCGGGGCTAAGGGTCACGTAAGTCTGAACACATCTCAAAAGCTTTAATGATTTTAACAACTTTTAGCACATGTACAAATATCAACAGATGTTTTAAACATGAAAGAGACCCAGTCTGTATTTTAGAATAACTCTAAAATCATACTAGATCCTCTATGAATAGCTTTTGTCCCCCCCCCCCTTTAATATGTATATCATGGAGTGCTCTTTTGGTGCATAGATTTATAATGATTACATAACTTTCATGGGCATATATCGATTTAATTTTTTTGGAATCCCACTCTTATATTTTGATTCCTTGCCATTGAATATTTTGAAATTAATCCATATATTTGTAAATTGCTGCTTTAATTTGTAAAACTAAGATAGACAAAAAGTCTGCTTCATTTTGTTTTGTAGTCATTTAGTTCTTACCCATCAATGAATTTAATGGTTACTTGCTTTGTTTTAATTATATTTTGTCATCATATTTTTGTGTGTGTGCTATTTGTCTGTGTGTTCCAGGGTGTTTCATTTAATGTTATTCTTTCTTTCTTATTTTCTGTTTGTTATTACAATGTGGACTTTGAATAAACAGGAATTATTAGATAATTATTTGTATCAAGGGAACTATGGAAGCTTGAGCATACACTCTCCTTTCTACATGCATGTGCCACTATCCCACCCTAAACCTCCCTACTTCTGTCAAGGAATGCAGTTTGGATTGCAAGTGCAATTTTGATCATCTTAGGGGAAGTTCTCAAAAACCTGAAGAGAGAGGCACAAACATAAAGACACAAACAAGATAAACTCCTAATGTGAAAAGTTTGTCAAGATTCTGCCTGTTGACATTTTCTAACTTCATAATAATAATAATAATAATAATAAGTACTTCTATAGCGTGTTTCAGGACTGTAGACCCTGCTCTTTACAAACTGCAGTTTACAATCAGTGCTAACCCCCATCAAAAAGATAAGTTTTAAGGGCTTTTTTGAAGACCTTGAGGTCATGTGCATGTTCAGTAGTAAACACAAAGTATTGAACACTGAGGTGTAATCTGCACGTCTGAAAGGGATCAATATTACATGCAATGGTCTATGAGGAAAGATTGAAGAGATTTTGATGATGTGGAGGATGCAACCATTTGTATAGTACAACAAAGATTGCATGTATCACAGCACATGCTCCTATTTTTCTGCATCTTGTACCATTTTGTTTTGGTATTCATCACATATGTAATTTCATTTAAACTTACATATTCTAAGTTATCTCTGTTTAATTTTCTTCTTCCTTGAAGGGGGGGGGGAAGGGTGGGGGGAGGGGATTGATATCAATTAGAATGGCAATGGCCTTTAAAATTGCTGGTGTTTTTATGAAGCGACAAATCTGTCATGTATATCATTGTACAGATTCGTTTGTTCATAACATTGATGACAAATTCAAAGTACAGTCAAACCTGCTTCAGTGACCACATGTCTACAAAGACCACATTTTGTGTTTCCCTTGAAAAAGATTTCTCATTAAAACATGTACTATAGGCACCTGTACATAAAGACCACCTGCCTATAAAGACCACTTTTCTTGTCTCCCTTGGGTGGTCTTTATAAATAGGTTTCACTGTACTAAGTTTCATTTAAACTAAATTTGTTATTCTCGTTTATGTTGTTTTTTTTCTACAGATAACTCATACGAGTACAGGAAAGTGCCTAACATTATCACAGGGCGGTAAAGATGAGCTTCGTGTACAGGAATGTTCCCCTAGATCCATGAGACAGGGAGGCTCTCAGGTAAGTTCCAGGGGCCATAAACAATAAATGAATAATATTCCGCTTTTAGACAGCACTTTAAACAACTGGCTCTAAGTGCTTTACAGATATACTATTACATTATTCTGGTCATTGTATTCAATATTAAATTCAGTGTGTAGATTAAGTAAGTATTTTACTTAGCGTATGACTTGGCTAAGTAACATGTCTTAAATTTTATTCAGATCTCATTTAAGCAATTTACTTTAGTGAGCCAACTTTAAGGCAAAATACTTACTGATAAGAGTTGTGATGTCTCATAGTCAATCCAATATATTGCGCAATTAATTGATATCGGTCAATGATTGAATCATAATTTGCAAAGCTTTAAACTTCTATGCTCGAAAAAGTGCCTTCTTGAACGTTTGTTAACTTCATGTCAAAGTTTCTGCATCCTTGTGTTGAATGTGCAGAAGAGCTATTGCCAAGACAAATTTCTTCTTCTCAATAATGATAAACAAGACTTGGGTGGTCTTTATAGACAGGTTTCACTGTAGCTGTAAAGTGCTTTATAGAGACACCATGAATGTATCAAGTACTTTATAAATCCAAAACATCATACTATATCATTGTTATTATCTTCTCCGACAGTTTTGGGAGTTGACTTGGCATGATGATTTCAGACCATCATCAAAGAGTCGTAAGCAGTGCGTAGACTTCCCCTACGGGAGGGAGGGGGCGGAACCCATTCTCTATCCCTGTCACCATGGAGGGGGCAATCAGCTCTGGGTCTATGATGAGGTGAGTCGGAATCATATATTTTGATAATAATGATAGTAGCAATAATATTAAGGGCATCGTTTAACAATGTTAAATCTGAGATGCAAGGCCCTACGTGTTATCAGTGTCTTTGATAAGGTGTAATATTGAAGCCATAAAAAAATTGCGCTTCAAATTGATCATGAAGTGCCTCAAAAAAAAAAAAATCTTTGAATGACCATACTATTTTCACCAATAGACTGTAGTGTTTGGAAAACTGTAATGAAAATGTAAAATGGGATTCATGACTGACCTAAATCCAGGATTTTGTTTCAGAATCTGAGGCAATGTTACAAAGTCACTACATGTCACTAAGCTATCATGTGAAGGTTATTTTTCATTCTCAACCATTCAGAATAGCTTGAATGGAGACTGAAAATATCTAAATTTAGATTCACTACGATTAATCAATATTTATTTTGATTTCAAACTGAATTATGTAACACCCGTCCCGTTGATTAAGTAAATATATCTAAATTTTATACAATAGAATATTTACACTATCAAAGTATTGGCTGTTATTGTTGGTTTTTTATTTTCAATCAATCAGGGACGTCATATCATCTATCATCCGGTCTCGCACCTGTGTCTGTCTGCAGCGGGTGACAAAGCAGTGATGACTCATTGCGTCGAGGACAAACAGGATCTAAAGTGGACCTGGGCCCAACCGAACTCCAAGAAGTTAAAGGAACTAGTTAAAAAACATGCAATCTTTTGATGAAAGATTGAAAATATTAAGTGCCAATATTATTTGTTTGAATGTGTGAGTTTTGTTATCGAATGTGTTGTTGTTCCTGTAGCCAAGAAAAGAGATCATGTAAGTTTTTCTGTCTGATACATAAAAAGGCTAATTGTCCATTCCTTATAAAACTTTATGATTTTTGTGGTACATGTATTTCATGCTTTAATTATAAAAGTAAAATGAATGTTGGTGATAAACACAAATTTATAAAGAAATTCTTATCATCGAAGTGGCACATTGATTGCAATAAAAGACTTAATGGGTGCCAATTTTGTAACTTTTGATGATATGCTTTCAAATCGACTATGAACTGTAGATTTAATAAAGGATTTGTTTAGAGCTTGTTGAACAGATATATCAGTACTTTCATACTTTTATTTCAGACCATATTATGTTGTATAGTAATATAATGTTGTATTTGGATAGTAATAGAATCCATCTTAGATTCATAGCAGTATAGAACAATATAGCATAGTTCCAATAATGTATAGAAACCATCAGGTCTTTGAAAAAAACTCTTCATAAATTCCTTTATGTAGAATGAGGTTAACACAGACGTTTGTCTTAATTGATAGGTTATATTTTATATTTTGTTTGTTCATATAAGTGTCCTGTGTGTTTGTCATTTTTATCAATACCATACTTGCTGAAATGTTTCTTTAATACGAGCATTACTAATATATTTAGTTGTACATTTTACATAAGACTAAGATATTGAATATTATAACTAGGAAGAGATAAAGAAAAAAAGAACTCCACAACATTATTTTTATATTGCATACCGGTACTATGTTTTCCATAGTATGCTGTGCAAGTAAAATGGCTTCAAGTACAATTTTTCATGTGATCATGGATGGAGCTTAGAATTGGAGTATTGTCTCTCAACTTAAGGAAATAGAAGGAAATGTTTTGTTGTGTAAGTCTGTTAATTTTGTAGTATGACTCTGTAGCCACAGTAAATTGGCTTCAAAAATGTCATGCAAGTACCCCTATCGAAAGTTATAGGAATGATATACATAGCATTGTACTATTTAAAACATCTTCCCAGTAAAAAGGGAAAACGTATTTTTTTAATGAAAATGTATCAGTATTACAAGCAACCAGTGGACCTAAGCAGTAAGTCCTTTGTGAGGGACTTGGTAATTGAGGATTAATACCCTTAGCAAAGGGCTTTAGTTCATCAACTTGGGTTTTGAACCCAGTACCCAATGTTCTACCACTGAACCAAACTTTTCTGCTTGTTGAATACCATGATAATGTTATATTCTGTTGTTTGAATATTCTCACAAGAAGACATTACATCACCTGGCTGGCAGAAGGGCGTTAGCTCAAATTTCAGGTAAAAAATGAAGCGTTAAGCAGAAGGGCGTTAGCACTAAATCGCATCAAATTTTTATAAAAACTAACTTATTTCCAAGGAAAAAAATTGTGGCCGTGTTCTACTATAACATTTCTATACCAATATACGGAACGGAAAGCAGTTTAAATATAAAACAAATCTTTAAATGAGAATAATTCAAAAAGTATTTTTCGAGACGCTTGCGCGCGATTACGCTCTTCTACCAGCCGGCAAACGATTTATTCTTTGTAGAGTTATAACAGAGCAAGGGGTGAATTTTTGCTTTGCGATATTCCTTTTACCGGTACGTGTATTTTTTGATGAAATCTTTTCCCTAGCTTCCATTACTATCAATACAATACTGACAATAGAGCCATGTCTTTTCAATGGAAATAATCTTTCACAGTGTATGATATGTGTCAAGTGCCTTTACACAGCTTTTGTATTTGATGTGATATAACTGAAAGTAGATGCAAGAAATTCATGTTGTACTTAATGTTTTGGGTTGTCGTAGAAACAGAAGTTAATTGATGAAACATAATTTGTAGAGAGGCGTGATAATATTAATTTCCTTTTCAAATGAGTGAGCCAGCATTATCATCTGCTCAAAGCTAGAAAGGCATAAAGTCATATCTTGACCATAGGCTTAACACCCTTGTTGCTCTTAATGTTTGGTATCTCCACGGTGGAAACCATCTTCAATGCTTGCTGAATGGAGAGGAACCCACTATCAGGTTCAACATTTTGTCGAGCCTCTTCACTCTGTATTTCAAGTGAGACTTGCTACATATACAATATTCAAGTATGGGTTTAGTTGTGATGATTTAGCTACTTCCTATCAGTACTACCGTGTCATTAGTAGTAGAAATTTAACAAGAGTACATTTTTATTATTTTCCTATGTTTTCTTTGATTTTTATGAAAAAATGAATTTCTTTACCTATTTATCTGTGAATTTTATTAAATGCTCTTAAAGGTAAAGACCAGTAATGGTCATGCGATTGCATTGTGAAAGAAACGTTGTGGAATCAATCAGAAAATGTTGATCATCTAGCATCTAACATCTGCAAGGTTCTGGAATCATCAAAATGATAAGAAATTTGGCCCATTCTTCGTAAAGTTACAAGCACTATACACAGAAAGATGTATATGGGACTACCCTGTATCTCTCACAGACCAAGAGAGAAACCAATTTACCAAATATCTGAATTAGTAGGCGGTTTCACAGCAAATTTATTATCATCATGTATTAGTCAAAACATATTCTTTCACATGATTGGTAATGAGAGCTTCCATTTCATTTTTTGAAATTGGGGCGTTGCCAATACTGGTCTTTACCTTTAAAGATGTTTTTCTTCATAACTGACTTGATAAACACGAGCATTCCATGAGTAGATTTTCAAAACCATTTAGGCATTTCTTTCTGTAATTATGGAAAAGATTCTATTGTAATGATTGCACTTTTGTTGATTGGCAATAAGAAGATGAGATTGTGGATTGTGTTATAACGAGGCATGTTATCTACATTTGCCTCTCTTAACCCATGTGTTCGTGAATGCTGCACACACTGAATATTACATCTAGTTTTTAGCTTTAGTATATCATGAAGAGGATTTGCTTTCTTCAAGCCATCGGTTATTTTTGTATATGCTTCTTTTTTTTTCTTGTAAACTATACAGTATAGTTCATGATATATTATCAAAGCTAGTTTTCATTGTTTAGCACAATGTAGACATAGAAAAGTATATCATGAAGAGGATTTGCTTTCTTTGAGCAGTCTTCAGTAATTTTGTATGTGCTTTTTTCCCCTCATCTCATGATATATTACCGGTATCTAGTTTTCAATATTTGGCACAATTTAGACAGAGAGAAGTTCAAGTTGTGATTGTGTGCATATCATTATTGGTACATTTTGAGTACCGTTTCCAGAATATCAACTTTTACTGTTGCAAAATATTTATTATACAGATTCATAGATTGTACCAGAGTTTCTTTGAATGGCTTTTAAAAGGCTTTAAGGCGCCGAGGACAATAACATTAATAAAATATGGCCGATTTACTTTTCTAACACAAAGAAACATCAATAACATTACAATGTTTGACTGTACTTTAAATGGGCATATTGTCTGTTCTTTTGTAGTAAAAGTGGAGATTTACCATGATACATCATATTTATGAGGAGGACAAACATGGGTTATGAAAATGGAGATATATATTATACATGTATGTTTGTTCCCATCTATTCAATCAATTTACAATTCCTAGAAAGTACAATATTTTTTTAAAGAAAAGTTGAACAAATTGTCAGCTCAGGTTGGTCATGTGATGTAAAAATAGTACAATTTCATTTACATACCAGTATATATAATACGTCATTATGAACTGTTTCAGAGCACTTGTGTTGCCATATGTGTTTAATTTGTTCATCCATTTGAATTCTTCTGATTATTTTGTTGCATATCATTCCAGTACAGGAAAAGAAGAAAATTCTTCACACAAATCTGTTATTTTGTCTGTTTGGAACAGATGATTGGGATTTCAAATGCGACATTTTCAATGATGAAAAGAAAAATCTTTATTTTCTAGTTATATCTAATTCTTGCCACAAGCGATTTAAAGAGCCATTATAGAGTTATTTCATCCGGAAGTTTTATCTGTCTTCTCTCCAGTTTAGTTTCTCCAAAAGTTACACAAATTTCTATTCTGCAACAGATCAATGACAAAATTATGACTTTGGTTGAAAATGAATTGGTGGTGGATTCAGGATTTTGAAGAAGAAGAAAAAAAGGGGGGCCTGTGTGCTTCTTTGCCCTGTAACACTGCATACACGCCCATTAGGAGTTGGTATATATAGAAAGAATATCTTGTTTGGTAGCTGGAGTGTGTTTACTCTATACTTTATCACAGAGATAACACGCCTTAGGCCCTGAGCACAAAACATGCAAGTGCTGTTGTATTTCACCACAAAATTGAGGGGGGGGGGGGTAAGGCATTTGCCTCCTTACACCCTTCGACACCTGGATTGGCCCCTACAGCTACCTGCCTAGTTGATTCAGTATCGAGTCCGCACCGGTCCAGTCGGTCATTCTAAAGCGTGCAATAACTTAAAGCATCCAATGTTAGCTGGCAGACGAGACCATAATCCTGAGGTTTGGAATGAAGTTGTAGAGTAGGAAACAGTTAAATCATATCTATTGAATATGAACTTTCAGTGCAGTATGGGCAGAATGGGGATTGGGGGGATTAGCGAGAAACCATCACTTTAACTACAAGTTACTTTTATGTAGAATGAAAGATGTAGGAAACCAAATAATACATTTGTTTTATATGGTTTTTTCTTCTTCTTCTTGTTTTGCTATGATATTCATTTTACATGTTGGGAAGAAAAGCTAAATACTAGCATTGTAGTAAGGGAAAAACATGTAGGATTTGCTGTAGTATGGTATACTTAATTTATGTCAAATTTTCATGGTCTGAATTGTATTTTTTCTGTTGTAGTGCACCGTGAATTTGCCTTTAAAGATTATGGAATAAAATTGTGTTCATGAAGTAATATCATTCCATCGTAAAGTAATAAATGTATATTTGAAGAAAACGTGTGTTTATTTCTTCTGTGAAAATGTGTTCATTTCAGTCCCTCCTCTCTCTCTCTCTCTCTCTCTCTCTCTCAGAGAGAGGGAGAGAGAGAGAGAGGGAGAGAGAGAGAGGGAGGGAGAGGGAGAGGGAGAGGGAGAGGGGGAGAGGGAGGGGGAAGAGGAGGAGGAGGAGGGGGGAATGATGATGATGATTATGATGATGATGATGGTGGTGATGATGACGACGACGACGACGACGACGAAGATGATGATATTGATAATGATCAGAATAATTAAAAAAAACAGTTTTGTTAACTATTGAGATTTATAAACAAAATATATATATATATATATTTTATTTATTTAAAAAAATTTTTTTGGGGGGGGTTATTTAATGAAAAATCTGCATAATGGTAATCACAAATAAATACATGTGTATACCTATGAACCCTGGTATTAATTTTCTCCTTCATCCAGATATCGATGAGTGTCTACCTGTAGACCTTATTCAAATCTGTGATCCTAATGCTGACTGCACAAACATCCCTGGCTCTTACTTTTGTGAGTGTGTTTCAGGATTTGAGGGGAATGGACAATCATGTTCAGGTAAGAGTCTGCATTCATTTTACACATCATCTGAGAAGAGCCAAGAAGACATATACTCATAGTATCAGCTGTCCACAATAATAATAATAATAATAATAATAGCTAGTTCTTATATAACGCTTTTCAAGACCGAAGGTCCTCTCAAGGCGCTTTATATATATATATATATATTATATATATTATTACCCCGGTCATTAGATTCAGGCTTACCTGCACACAATGTATGCACATTCTCCACTCCCTGGGGAGCATTTCAGCCAGGCATCATTTTTACAAGCGCACACTTGTT
>BEXV01001478.1:63293-77326 GCA_003118195.1 Hemicentrotus pulcherrimus
ATTTTTTGGTTTTGTTATTACTTTAATGTTTTGATTTAAACAGATATTAATTTGTATATATTTGTTCTCCTTTGCTATGTTATCTTTATATATATGTACATATGTTTTTGAATGCTTTTTATATTTATTTAAAGTAAACTTGCATTATTAGTCTTGGGACTTTTTGACAAGTCATGAATAAAACCTTATTTGAATCTTGAATCTTGAGACAGACGGAGGGAGAGACGGAGGGACTGAAATTAACACCTGTCTCTCTCCCCATCTCTCTCTCTGCATGTTATAGTTAAAATTTCCCTTCTTTTTTTTCTCTCTACTCATCAAACAAGACTACTAAATGAATCATACTTACTGACAACATATTTACTTATCAAATGTTAGTATTTTTTGAAAGACATTGAATAGTATAATTGCACATAAAACCTTGCATAGAAAATTACTTAGGGTAACATTTCATACTAATTTGTATAATTTTTTGCTTGAAAATTCACAATTTATGGTCAGCATCATCTATAATTCAACACCATTTCAACGGCACTCATCCCTCAATAAAAATGATTTTATCAAAAGAAATCACCCCAAAAAATTCTTTGTTTCATTGAACAAAAGATAACTCGTACAATTCAAGGTGTCATGGTCTAGCGGATCAGACAGTGAATCACATGGTTTGCGGTTCGAGTTCCAACACACCAATGTCCTTTGGCCACTCTCTGCCCAGGTGAAGTAAATGGGTAGCCGGTAGGAAGACATTCCTTGAATGCTTTTGAGCCCTATATGGCAGCTCAGCTACGACTGGGGTAATAATATTATGATACAGTAGAGTATAATCATTTAGTAGTTGCGCTATATAAATCGACCTATAATTATTATCATTATTATTATCATTATTATTATAAACATACTTTCATGTACTTTGGTTGTCGCATTAAGTGCACAGGATAAGGCAAGGTTTTGAACAATTTTAGTATTAATGTCGGTAGGTTCTGGCAAGAGATTTCACTTAAGTACACAACTCCTTCAAACAAAATTTTAAAAGCATCAATCTATTCTTTGGGTAGGTCTTCTGTATCTTACTTGTTATCTATCTATCTACATGTATATTTTTATCTATCTGCTGACGCTTTTCGTTATCTCCTTGGTTGTACAGGTCTCTTATCTAGCTTCTTGCTGTATATTTCTTTGATGACTCTGTTCTTATATGTTGCCCATGTTCTGGCTTCCTCTAAAACCTCCCTCGTAAAGTCTACAGAAGGGTAGTCCACAGCCTGCAATGTAAATACAAAGTATCACAATTTCAAGAAAATATGTTTATCTTGAAATTGTAGGCATCATTCAATTTTAAAGTCTTCCTGGATTTCTGTTTAATATGATAATTGCAAAATTAAGTTTACGCTAAACGACATATAGGCCTAACATTCTCACCATTAGATTATTGCCAATGGAAGGTTTCGCACATTCAAGAAAAGTAGCATAATATTGTTGCTCTATGTACCTTTAAGCAGTAGACAATGTTAAGATTACTTAAAATTGGGAGAGAGGATTAAAGATAATGACAAGAGAGAACCAGAAAGAGAACCAGAAAGAGAAAGAGACAAAGGAAGAGAATTGAGTAGTATATGGAAGGGAGATACATTGACAAAGAGACAGAGGGAGGAAGAGAAAGTGAAGGAGAATGACTTCACATCTTCACTAGATCAACGCCCTTGAGAACAGTGTAGAGGCTGCTAGGAGTGCTACCCTCGCCCTCTCTGTAGTAAATCATTTGTTTTGTACTATATTTTGCACAACGTTATGAAAGAATCAACTTAACACTCATTCAATGCAGTTTCAAGCATATTATAACGTAAATGAGATGGAAGTATTAGTCTGTGAATAGCAGTAAAACTATTGTATCATTACGTACAGCGATCAAGTATAAGAGCTTAAGAGATTAACTAACATAACTATGAATTGTTGACATACTATTTTAACATTGTTTTAAAACAAACTTCTATTCTGATTCCTATCACCACAACCAGTTAGAATCAAATGCAAACAGAGCACAATTATCGTGCTGTGCAACATCTTTACTTTCACGTCAAATACATCTGATATAATTCTTACCAATTTACTGGCCGTTTTTAAGGTGGTGGAAGTGACATCGCTTGCGAAGAGTCGTTTTGATACGAGTATGACCTCAGCTCCGTCACTGATCAGACACAGCTTAGCCTCAGGCTGGGTCCCCGGGAGAAGTGACTCGATGCCCTGGTAAAAACAAAACATGTTCAGAGTTAAACAGTGTGGACAAACAAAAATAATTTACATTAACTATGATCTGGAGAACAGAAGTTGCAATGTTTTTACTTACAACTATAAAATCGATTCATCCAATCGATTATTATTACACACATTATATTCATATGGCAAGTGATTTCTTTCTTGAGAAGATAATTATTTACTTTTCTGCATCCACTTTTTCAAAGAGGATGTAACAAAAAACTTGTCTTCAGTCAGTCAACCTCCGATCATTACTTTTGTCTAATTTTCTAAAAAGGTTTCAAAAGGGTTCTGCTTTTACAATGCTTGGATATAAATAAGTATATAATTATGTATATATATATATAGCATATATAGCATGCATATATAGAGGCCTTTTTATTGTGTACCAATACACAAGGGACATGTTACAAGTTTCCTGGGTTTCACCAATGTACCCACATTCAAAGAAAAAGGTCCGAACAGAAACAATTAATATATACGGTATATCGAGGCAAGAGTGAAAAAAATATTGCAACCAGTATACTCACGAATGCCATTCCTGCTTTCAAAGTTGCCAGTCTCGCGAATGTCGTCTTTATCTTACTTGATGGAGCATAATCAATCGGATTCTTAATTTCCTGATCAGGCCAAAGAAAGGCGGAATAATTAAATAAGGAGAAAATGTACAACATTCATTTAATTTCATCGATTGAAAAGAGATACTTTGAACAACAAATCTATAACACAGGGTTATTGGTTCCACTAATTAAGCACGCCTTCAAAATGACGATTTCTAAGCGATAGTACTTCACATGGTTTCTTCAAAGACTCCTGTAGAATAATATACCTCTACAATGAATTTTCCCTAGATTATATGGGACAATGTCTTGAATCCTCTGGAAAAGGCACTACCGGTATATAAATTCAGTTATTATTGTTGTTAATGATCAAAAATGATAAAAGAACAAACGGTACTATTTATATTTACCAATCAAATAAAAACTTGTATATATCATTGATAATTAGCATCTATTTGCTGAATTTGCATAACTACAAACAGGAAATCTTTATTGAACAGACAATAAATTAAAGAAAGTGAGGAAATGTACCTCCTTTTGCGAGAGAGCGTTCGCGGACACAGTAAGTCTTTTCCATGTTCTTTGTACTGCCACGGATTTACTCTCAGCTACACGGAAAATAGAACAGAAAAAAAACAATATGATAACATTACCAACAGAGTAAGACCTGACGTTTGTTCATAGCATGCCAATTCATAAAGGACTTCATAATTTCAAATGTTCTAATGAATAATATACCCACTGAAGAATACATTATCGAGTTAAAATGTTTAAAGCTTTGTACTTGGTTTGCGAATTTATAAAAGAATGTGATTACACCCTTTACATAATTACATGAATGATTTCCATTAAATCCGTCAAATCTACTTATACTGTGCTATGTAGAATCACTGGACTCCACACAAAATAAATACAGGATCATCGGGCCAGTTACAACCGGTAATCTCACAATAACGAACAATGGCATGATGGTTATTATATGTCCTTGTGACATTACCAATTAATGTGACAGGGCTGAAAGCTAAAATCTGAAACGAGAGTCTCGATCCTTCGTCACCCACTTTGCTTTGCCCTACAATGTGCAATACATAAGCACTCATAGTATGACTCAAGACAGAACAAACTGGAGAATTATCATCAATAGGGTTACCATGCAAAGGTCAGCCAAGACTCATGGGACGATGATGACGAGATTAGTTATCACAACATGCAAAATAATGATTGAAAACGAAAACGTACTTTGTGTGTCTTTTTTCCTGGTAGTGATCATTTGATCGTCTTGTAGGAGATATTTGGGTGATTCCATTTGAACAGATTTCTTCCTGTCTTCAAGATAATCATTGGTAGCATCCTTTAGAAAAATGATAGAAAGGAAGGATTATCAGTGATCAGTGATATCAAAACTAATAGAAAATGGTCAGAATGGTGAAATAAGTTGACTGGAATGTGAGGGGGTACATTTATTCATCCGCAGGAACCAACAAATCTATAAGTTTCAATGCTAAACAAGAAATTACCCCAATTATTTTCATCGTCATCGTCACTATCACCACCGCATCACCGTTGTCATAATTGTCGTCAATATCATCATCACCCTTACCATCTTCATTGTCATCATCATCAATATTATCATCATCGACATCAATAATTAAAAACCTATATGAACAGCATCATTTCAAATTTCATAATGAAATATGCATTTATGTTTTATTTTGGGACTTTTCTGTCCTCACTTGCAATGTTTCAGATCTAAGCCAATTATAACTAAAATACATATAATGAAGAAAACACGGCTATTTCAAAGTTAATTCTGTCATTTTAACGAGAGAATATCAAACGAACGTGCTATCATTCGTTTTGCAGAACGCTCACAAGTTGATGTCTTTCTTACCTCGACATTGATGGCGTTCATGGAGAAGAATGTCTTTTCTTTCTTCTCTGGTGGGTAGAGTTTATTTCTCGCGGCTGCTGACCGACTCCGACGCTTCCCGGCAGACAGAACAGCCACTGTTCATAGAGTAAGGAGTAAGAAAGTAAATTACTGCATTTAACTGTATCTGAAAGTTCCTGATACTTCAAATACAATACTCAGAGACCTTGATCATGTTGGTTTAAAGAATGCGCCATGATTTTTATGTTTGATATCAATATTGTATCTACAAATAATTGAGAGGAGGACAGAATCCACCGAGGCCTTTGGGAAGATATGAATATAATAGGGTAGTCCTGTCATGCTACCAAGCTACATGGAGGTCCTGACTCTTTAAAGGGATACGACGGGAGCAAGGGTGCATGAGATGGGTTGATGTATGTCGGCTTAATCCTACGTGCTCGGTGCTTTATATCATGAAAAAAGGTATTTTGCAACCGACACTTCTTCCATCAGGTTTTAAAAAGAATTCCTGATGTTCCGAAAATTGCAATTATTATTGTGTTACCCGAAAACTCAATTGTTACTATAAATTCGTTGGATCGGGACACATCTTATCGTGATGTGGACTTACTGCTTCGTTTTATGGCTGCATCCTTCTTCCAGCTCTCATCGTGCATGAAGTACCTGTCAGGTAGCTGTCCTTTCTTATGTAGAGGCTTCATTTCTCGAATTTCGGCTACTACTGTACATTTACCCTGTACAGAAAAAAATACAATAATATTAATCCTTATATATAAAGGTTCACTACTAGAGGTTCATATGCATTGTAGGTCACTTGTCAAAGGATAAAGGGTCAAAACAGATATTCGTTATTTCAAAATCTATATTCTTTATTGAGATTGCATCATTGAAAACATGTTCGTTCAAGAAAAATGTATCTTGATAGCCAAGAGTCTCGAATCATAACAAGTCTATGTTTAAGCTTCCATCTTAAGAATAGTCAGATATAATTGGTAATTGATTGATTGATATAAAACAAATTTGAATTGTTACCTCTTTGACGACGTAGATGTACTCGCTTGCCATTATGTCCTCAGTGATAACTGTGCCTGGCCTATCAATTAAAAGAACAATCAATACAGTTTTCGGATAATAGTAATATGTTTCATTACCAAAATAAATCATAGTGTATGCCGTTATTCTCTCCTTAAAATACTATAGATCAACGAACGGGAATCATCAACCAGTCAACAAAATGGAAATTCAGTGCAATTGGCTATTGAAGTTGACCTTGGGTTGATATTTTGAAAGTCTTTGCGATTATGCGATATATGCCTTTATCCATCTTCATCTATATTCTTTCATTTCTTCGATGTTGTGTCTTGCTCGTTTTGACTGAAAATAGAAATATGACCGGTTTTGAAAACTTACTTGAAGAATTTGGTATAGATGGCTTTGGGTTGTTTCCTGAGAGTCTCTTGAGTAGCTGAGATGTATATATCATGGGCGTGGCAGAACTCAATCAGTTCATCACGCTTCTGTTCCAAAGGACGCTTGATGATGTTATCAAAATCCTACCAAGAAAGAACAAAATAGTAAAGTCATTTTGATGTAACATGACGTTATTTATTTTGTTTTAGATTTAACTTTTATCTAATCGATTGGCTGTGTTTCGGGTGTGGATCATTGAAACCAATAATTTACCTGGTTCTACGAAAGCTGAAAATGGCAATTTATTAAAGGTCTTAGATTGATTTCGTGTGACAACATCAATAATCTTGTCGTTTTACCAGCAAGAAAGGCAGACAAAATTGGAGCATTTCACAATTTCCAATTATCATGATATAATATCTTAGCTTTTGCTACTCTGCATTCACAATTGGAAAGTAATTTTCAAAACTGCATTTATTTCCATTTGATTAAAGTATTTTATTCATCAATTAATAGGACTGATTGTATGTATAGATGTACTTACGTCTTGATTGATAAGAAGTACCTCCACTTCGTCCTTGCATACAACGCTAGCAGAACGTACTGTGTTGTGCAGAAGACTGTATTCCTACAAAACATATTCAAGTATACATTTTAGGGAGTTCGATGTGTTCAACTGTATAGATTAACTTGTTCTTTCTACAGAAGATTCCATATGAAGCGTTGTAACACATTAGGTAAGTACCCTTGTCGCAGTGTAATATTTATTTTAAAAAGTAATGATTGGATAATGGTTATAAAATGAGTGATATTTTCGATTATGAATTATCTTTTTTTCTTCTTCATTCTATGCATATTGGTTCAGTTGTTATAATCATTACTTATTACCACCATCGTCATAATGAATCCTTTGCTAGACCTACATCAGAGGCACCATGGTCACCTCCACCACCACCACCGCCTTCATCATCATCACCATATACCACCACCACCACTATATACCACCACCATCACCACCACCATCACTATGTACCACCACCATCACCACCACCATCATCATCATCACCATCACTACCACCAACACCACTATCATCACCGTCATCATCATCATCACCACCATCATCATCATCATGGTCACCACCACCTCTACCACCACCATCATCATCATCACCATCATTACCACCAACACCATCATCATCATCACTATATACCACCACCACCACCACCATCATCATCGTCATCATCATCATCACCACCATCATCATCATCATGGTCACCACCACCTCTACCACCACCATCATCATCATCACCATCACTACCACCAACACCACTATCATCACCGTCATCATCATCATCACCACTATATACCACTATATACCACCACCACCACCACCACCACCATCACTATATACCACCACCACCACCACCATCACTATATACCACCACCATCATCATCATCACCATCACTACCACCAACACCACTATCATCACCGTCATCATCATCATCATCAGCATCACCATCATGGTCTAACATCAACACCACCGTCATCACATCCTTCAAAGGTACAGAAGGGATGTAATAATACTTACTCCGAATGTTTCCCCGGACGTCAACTGCGTGATCGTCCTGACGAACGTATCTCCGTTCCGTGGGTCGGTCTCCTTCTGATTCACCAGGCATGTGCCAGAGAGGACGATGTAGAAACCAGAGGCCACGTGACCTTCTTTTAGCACGATCCTCCGTGGTTCAAACCTTTTACCAAACATAGAAATAGCATTCCCTTACAACGTCAACACATTTCAACTAACAAAATAATTTGGTGTGGATTAAGATTTGATAACTTCGCGGATTCTACACAAACTTGCAGTCCTTTGGCAAGACATTGCTCAACATTTCTGTCGCCCCCAAATTATTAGATTGACTTTGTCTTTTTGTATGAATGTTTAACTGTGTATTCATATTCAACCATGGAAATACCACGAATTTGATTTGTTAAAGGGACAATAACTATGAACCATATGAACCTTATATAATCGGAAAAGTATACCAAACGTCATTGATCTAATCTTTTTTAGACCTGTAAGACAAGATGCTTCATGTTTACCTCAAGTACTCCATGTACTTGACGAGTGCGACCTGTGTCTCCGGCTGATATTCGGCGAACGCTTTGTTCTTTCTCAAGAGAGCCATGACCTAGAATAAAAATCGTCATTAATCATTAAACAAGTCATGTATAACAGATGAACTGAATTACGAATAATCAATTTTGAACTGTTCAAGCACGTGTCCAGACGGGTTGTGTATTCGGACAGTTGATTTAAAACAGCAACTTGAAGAAACTTGAAGAAATTTACAAACAATATTTTTCATAAATCTTCTAAGACTTATGATGAAATATTATAAAGGACAAGACAGTATTCATAATGATAAGTGCTATTTGATGAATATTTGTTGTTCAATCCGATAGCAAAACAAAAGGATTCGTGGTTTGTTAAGAGTCCGGATACTCAACCTCTATTATAACTAAGGCATATCATGGTATAGGGTGACCAAGGAAAGAAGAGAATTATGATGACGACAAATTAAAAAAAGTAGATCCAGACAAGGACGACAATAGTATAGACAGGTCGATACGAAAGTACACCATAAAGTATCGATAAACATATAATAATCCTCTCAATAAAAAGAATACAGTAAAACATGATATAGCTGATCGTTATTTCTGTAAAATATTGACAAAAATGTCAAGAAATCGGGAAACTGACCACTTCGATGTCTGCTCGCGTCCTCTGTTCTGGTCTTAGAGAAAGAATCATCTTCAACTTCTCCGATCCTCTTGTCTGCAAAAATAAGATTTTTTTTCATGCTAGATTTAGGAAAATTCTATTTGATCCATATTTAATTTTACAATAAAATTCATGAATGATAATTGAGATACAAAAGCACCCCAACCCCCTCCTCTCTCTCTCTCCCTTTCACCATCTCTGTCGCTCTTCTCTCTAAAATCACTTGCACAATGTGTTTGTTTTTTCCTTGGATAGCCTCTCATCCTCCCTAAAATAATTTAATGTATTCGAGTTTAATTACCAACTCATAAGCAGGTCAGATCGTCATACCGCGAGAAAATACAATTACTTTCCTGAGGAATTTAATTAACAGGGAATCGTTTCACGAAACCGTCAAAAGTAGAAATCGCCGATATCCCATTGAAACGCGTGTTAATTGTAACATATTATGCGTTTCAATAGGATGTCGGTGAATTTGTACTTATAATGGTTCCGTGGAACACTGCCCAGAAAAAACATTTAGCTATAAAAGATTTAGGTTTTTCTTACCACTCTGAGTTTAGAGAACATGATGAGATCGAAGGCTAAATTCTGTTCTAGGTCAGCTCTCAGATTGAGGTGCATCTCATGAAGGGACCATTGTTTCGTTGCTTCATCTTTCACATAACTGTCGATAGAAAAAAAAAAAAGGAATTCGATGGTGATGATGATTATTAAGATGATTATTAAGATGATTATTAAGATGATGGCGATGATGATGAAGAATTGTACCTGTATTGATATCACCATATATGAAAATGACGACATATACTGCACGCAATCTGTTTAATTATAGATAATTTGATTTGATTTGAATTGTTTATTCACCACTATAATGGTTTGGATTGCTTTGTCATCTAATAGCTGTTTTATCCAAGACACTACAGCATTGTATGACTTATCAAAATTTAAACGATCGTAATACTCTTGAAGAATGCTTTGAACATTAATATGAATACTAATCAAAACAATAATAGGTCTACATTTTTAAATCTCCTTTGTTGGAGTAAAGATCAAATCGGCTTGAAATCGTAGACAATCGCACGACGTGTGTGACGTCACTACGATTTGGAGTCGAATCGGCTTATCCTCTTATAATGAGAGCTTGCAATACCCTGAAATTTCGATTTTAATACTGACATGATTAAATTTGATCAAAACTTGATAGTTGAAATTTTACATGTGTGAAATGTACATATCAAATAATATTGTAATTTCTTCTAAAGTCGGGCCGTATGCTATTCAGATCGTTTAGTGTACGATGGTCTTTAGAATTTTAAATATAATTTGAGTGTAATTTGAAGTTTACCTTTTCATTGAGAGACAAATCCCGGCTATGACTCGAACTGTTTTACAAACCCGGCGAAACTTTTCCCTCGCCTGTAACCATTCAAGAGAGAGAAAGAGAGAAGAAANAAAGGTATTAAATAAGGTAAACACAAATCTAAAAATAGTAATTTGTCTCTGTCTTAATACTGAACTTACTACCATACTTTATATTCATATCTTAATTTCATGTCGACTATAGGTCTGTATAATTATGAAGCGAAGTAAACGGTGCTTTATTAATCGTCAATCAAATGTCACAGTGATTACTGGATATGGCATGGCGCTGATGAAGAGAGATAGGTTATCCTAGTAGATATCTTGCACTGGTCAAACATTCCGCTGTAACAATACATGGTAATAACTATCTCAGCGATCGCTTAATACTACGAAGATCCGTATTTGTGTCCTGTAAGATCTTGTATGCTCAAAAGACTTACATGTGACTAACAATTAGTGAGTCACATTGCATGATAATTATGTGCTTAAAATGCAAATTAAAACAAGCTATTTAAACCTCAGTTATAAGTGTAGTTGTAGATGTGTCAATAAAGTTTTTTTTGCAAATATACAATGAACTCCCTTCTTATAATAAAATGCATTATGATTATTTACAATAATTATTGATAACATACATATTTTATTTCAGAATTCGACCTCTGACATAATATATTCCGAATGTAATACAAATTCTGGGTATTTTGTTATATAGATGTATCGATATGACTGCTCATTATGACAAACATTTTATCATATTCATATTGGTATCAATGATTTGAAATTATTCGCCGAAAATACACCTGTTGACGAAGTAGGCCTATCCCTTGACTTTGGCTACAGTAATGTGTATGCAGTTTCACTAAAGTTCTTGTTTTGCCCTTATTTCTGTCATCGCCAGATCTCCAACTCCGAAAACTCACCGCTTCTACTGGTCTCGCCCCAAACTTCCAGGTGATATAGCCGCTTTGAGATACCGCATTCCTCCTTCTACCGACCGGTCTTCGATTACAATCTTCCCCACTCCATCCTTTAAAAATGGGATGCATTGATTTACCAGTTCCGTCTCGCGAACGACGTTTATTTCTAACATCCCTTTCCAAATCCTCAGATTCACATCGCAAGTCGGGCGAAATCATTGTCAGTCAGATTTCCTCATTACTTCAGAAACTTGGCCAAGAACTTGACGAAAGATAAGGAATGCAAGTGCGTCTTTCCAAATTAAGAGCTTGAAACTTTCCCAACAAAATCATGAATGAATTGAAAAATGTTGTACTCATGAACATCTAAGGGCGTCCGTTTCCCCCAAACGAAACAGAGATTGTGATATCAAGATTGGCAGGTGGCAAGCTCATGGGGCAGCGGGTGGCGACCTGGTTAATTCAAATACAATGGCAATCCATAACCTCATTTAAATATCAAGGTCCCATCATTTGATTAAAACTATTGATCAGAAATTGTCTGAGTCGAAGAACCGCGCCCGAAAGTTTATGAAAGGGTCTCATCAAGAGCTGCTCCCACAGAAAATGTCAACGAAATCCTCAAAAAATGTATAAAATGGCGAATAAACAAAAGTCATTTAAAATTGAGTCTTCACAAGTCCAACCTGAACAACTACACCAAATCGTTGTCTTCTCTACCATCGACATTCCTCATAATACCGTCAAACGTGACAAATCAGAACTAATATGGGTTCAACTAGACAAAGAAATAGTCATCACCGTTTCAAAGACATTAAATAAAGCACCAATAATAGGCTAGATGACCTTATGCAGTCCCTGGTTTCCCGGAAACGGAATCATTTTAGCGAACATCATGACATCTTAATTGGTATTGTACTTGACCATTCTTAGTAAGCATTCGAACGGTCTTGTCCAGCAATGTCCGAATAGGAATCGTAATGACCACTGACTGCAGATTATGTAAATAAAACTGTTTGTAGACTGTATAAATATCAGGCTTATTTTCAGACCTTAGAAACAAAAAGCCCGTCGAAACCAACGACTGAAAGATAAATATTGGTTTGTCCAATCAAGGGATTAACAGGTTGCCTAATATCTCCTTGGTTGAACCAGTTTTAATCTTGATTTGTTTTTTCTCGACACACCGTACGTATACCACCATTAACGTTTCTTGGTGATATAGAGCGAAGGGTCGACAATCTTTAGATCCGCCTCTTTATGGAATTTCATTGTACATGAATTTTGATTTGTCTCTTATTGGCTTGTGAATCTATTATATCATGATACTTGAAAAATATATCGTAAAACACCTTTAATGATAATTTCAGATTATAATTTTCAGTGGTATAATAATTGACACACTTGAGGAAGTCTGTAAAGATAATTTTTTTTTACAAATGAGAGAGAGAAAGAGAATTCGCATCACATGTTTCCTTTTACATATGTGATAAAGATTTGATTTTAAATCCAGCATTAGATGCTGGAATTAGAAATCTCGCTCGCTATTTAACAAGTACATTAACAAACATAATGAAACAATAATACATAATAGGTAAACAAAAAAGTATATATATATTTACAATGTGTGATGATCACTTACCGTTTCTGCCGGCCGATTAAAGCGTGTATTCTGATGAAGGATAAAGAAAAGAAGGAAAAGTGAACACAATTATTAATCATTATCAATTGTATTTATCATTGTATAATTAATGCTGACGAACCGACATAATGCGAAAGATGACATATTTCTTAAGACATAGAGCGACTTTGCAGATACGATATAGTTTGAGTAGACATATAGATAAGAGAGTTCCATTCGAAATCAGTTTGGTTGTCCTGTGGAAATTTTTTTTTTTTGAATTGTTGTTTTCAAGTAAATCAAAATGTTATTAACTTGATTAAGGGACTCCTCTTAATCAGACAGTGTTTTTTTATAGAAAGAATGTTGTTAAGTCAACTTTTTCTTTCCATTATCATCTTGCTTTGACTTGATTTTATGTCGTTTGCTGAAAATAACATCAACGCATATAATATTGAAAAGAGAGTAACAGTGACACAATTGGCGGCAATAATTTGGACTTGCCCGTTACATTAGAAAGATAACAAAACTGGATTAAACAAATTAGCGTGGACTAACTGAATATAAACTCGTACATGGTATGTACAAAATATATATTGGGTAGTTGTCATAGGGTTGCCTGGGGGTGGTTATCCGGGGGTGGATGTCCAGGGGGTGGGTGTCCGGATACGGTATAAAACACCTCGATCGTATAGCCACTCATTGACCCCATCGATTCCGTCATGGTTGAGGATCGCAAGTCTTCAACACGTGTGATACGAAGTATATTTAGGGCAATTAACAGAGAAAACCACAAAGTATATTCATGGACTTATTCTCTTAGTTCTCTTAGTTCCCTTAGAACAATGGGTTATCAAAGAGAAAATCGAAGCGTAAAGGGACGCTCCTTCAGAGGAAAGTAGAAAATGCCCCGGATCGATAATGACGAGAGTGAAACTCTGCAAGGTATCTATTCATTGTATAGAATCGTCTGAAGACAACGTTGATCTAAATAAGATAAACTTTGACAGGTATAAGTCGATATATTTCTATGCAGCGTTCTTTTACCTCGCCATTGTCAAACTATAGTACACTGGGTCTGTTTTTCCGTATGATGTCAATATAACCTTTTGAATGGGTCACCAAGAGAAGTGACAAAGATTGGTATAGCCCTCAAAATGAATACGTAAACGAAATAAATACTATTGTCGACTATGTTGGTACGTTGAGAGAAGTGTAAAATGATT
>BEXV01001479.1:22825-32877 GCA_003118195.1 Hemicentrotus pulcherrimus
TTAATCATTTACATTGATAATCATGGACATTTTGGAATAATTAAATTAAAGTAGGCCTATTTATTGTTATTGCTGACTTTTAATGTCAAAAATTCAATCAAATGTATAATGCATGTATCATTTCAATAATTGCTACAATGTGCATATAATTCCACTTAGATGTTAATTGCGACACGCGATCGCTTTAATAAATACCATTTTAAATTGCACTGGTCTTTTGTATTAGTGTCATGAGTGTTATTAGTGTCACAATCACTATTGAAGTGTCAAGAGCAGAGTGAGGGGGTGTTAAGAATTCAACATTTATTACAGACGCCAGAAGCGGTGGAGGGGTGGGGAGATGTCCAATGGGAGTGGGCCATAATTATACATCGTAGGTGGTGGTAGAATTTTTTTGTTGTGATGCCTCAACGGCCCCCCTGTTCGTTTTTAGATTTGTCATGCCATCATTCAGAATAAATCTGGCTAGCATCGTGTAAAGAGTGAATCATTTTCGATATTTTCCGCTCGGTCGCCATTTGACATTACTCCACTTAAAATACAAAACAGTACAATTATTCAAAAGCAGGCAGAAGGAAAGTCTTTAGAAAGAAAACCGAATGCGATGACTTGGTGTGTGTGTGTGTGTGCGTGTGTGTGCGTGTGTGTGTGTGTGTGTAATTGAGTTTGTACAGACGTGTATCAGTCGGAGACCCCGTCCTTGCACCCAGAGGGTAAAATGGGCCAATTCACGATTGGTGTATCTCAGGGCGACGAACTGGTACCGTAAAGAAAGATTCATACCGACGACACATCTTCTGGCTGCGACTTTAGTGTTACTTGTAAGCGACAGAAAACATCCGCGTCCATAATCGTCCCGATATTGTGAAATTTTAATTCTGGAGAAATGTTCCGAGTATTAACCTTTACTTTCGATATACACTCATGATATCTCCATCACACGACCCACGCATTAATCTCCATCCACGTTTAAATCCAACTTACCAATAAAGAACAATATTCCATATTAAAAAAACAGAATCTTTGAATTGTAGGTGTACAGTGGATATAACAATCAATGATAAAGATCTTTATTGAGCATCTGACAACTGAATCAAGAATGAAAAGAATAGAAAAAACATTAATTCTACAAAAAAAAAAAATCATCCTTTAAAGTATAACTTCGTTCTATACTTATATGGCATTGAAATGATAGTAAAAGAAATTACAAACCTTTTAAAACAAGAATAATTGTTGTTATGCTAAATGTCATTTTACATAATAGGCAAAAAAGAAAAGTATATTGAATGATATATAATATCGAATGCTATAAACGTATTTGAGTGCGACATGCGTCAAATTTAAAAGACATTTCATAGAAATACAATTTTTTATTGTTGAATTAACCAAGGATTATTCTACTAGCAGGCCCGGTTAATAACGACATATAGCTAAATAGTAAACAAGATAATTTTCAATATATATATATCTTAAGATAACATTATAAAAAAAATGATTACATATCTCACCTGTTTATGATCCAATTCAAATCAATAGATACTACATGGACCTTCAAATTATGAATTAATACTAATCTACTTGAAGGGCATCTTTCATGTGAATATCATAATGATTTTAATTAAAAGGAAAGAAAGGGGGAAGATTAGGGATATAGATACAGAAATTGGGATAGAGTGTGAGAGAACATGTTACCGGTATGTTAATTTAGCATTTCCATTCGTTTAGTCTGAAAATGTCATCTTGTAACTAAAGGATTGAGTAACAATTTAATCAATCTTAACTTCATTGTATGCATGCCTTAATCACACACATTCTGTGGGACTACAATTTAATGGATACATATATTTACTCTCCCAATTTATTACACAAATATTTCTTTAAAAAATGTTGTACACAACCCTTTAGTTTGATGTGTGGTTGTTTTATAGTGGAGATATATATAAATATAGCCAGAGAACAGTCATACTGCCAGTATTTTATCACCAATAATCCAAAAGGAGATACAGTGTGAGTCAAAAAAAAAGTTTACACCTAGAAAATCGCTAATCTTTGAACATTAAATTAGTATACATATTATGAAAGAGTGTTTTATCCCGAATCATTAAGTACCATCTGGTGAGGTATATGTTCACGCTTGGATGAACAGGATGCATTGTTTACGAGAGTGCAAAAATCGACTTGCGCCAAAGTTGCTTTTGTGATGTTTGAATAAAACACTTGGAATTAGGGTATTAATTCGGTCTTTGCAGATCCAAATAACATCCCTAACAAATTGAATCATGCCACACATATCAAATATCGAATATCAAACATCAAACAACATTTGTACGCGTGTGTGTGTGTGTGTGTGACTTTGCTTCTGCAAAAAGCATAGCAATGCATTTCATTCGATACATTCAATCTATTCTCTCACTTCGCTAATCCCATCATAATAGTGTAGGCATCACTCTGGCGCAAGTCGACTTTTTCACTCTCGCAAACAATGCCTCGTGTTCATCCAAGCATGAACACATTCCACATAAAAATGATACCAAATGATTNGTGAGGTATATGTTCACGCTTGGATGAACAGGATGCATTGTTTACGAGAGTGCAAAAATCGACTTGCGCCAAAGTTGCTTTTGTGATGTTTGAATAAAACACTTGGAATTAGGGTATTAATTCGGTCTTTGCAGATCCAAATAACATCCCTAACAAATTGAATCATGCCACACATATCAAATATCGAATATCAAACATCAAACAACATTTGTACGCGTGTGTGTGTGTGTGTGTGTGACTTTGCTTCTGCAAAAAGCATAGCAATGCATTTCATTCGATACATTCAATCTATTCTCTCACTTCGCTAATCCCATCATAATAGTGTAGGCATCACTCTGGCGCAAGTCGACTTTTTCACTCTCGCAAACAATGCCTCGTGTTCATCCAAGCATGAACACATTCCACATAAAAATGATACCAAATGATTTGGGATAAAACACTCTTTCACAAGATGTATAATAATTTACTGTTCATAGATAATTTTTATAATAATTACAAATTTTCTAGGTGTACACTTCTTTTTTGACTCACACGATATAAAGATCAACTCAACTTTCCAAAAGGGTAGTATTTCTAACAAACTCTAAGCAAGACAGAGGACTCAAACAATGCATATTAGTTTCCATTGATTAAAAAAAATACATGAACTGTTTGTCTTCTACTTCTGCCTTTGAACATGTTTTGCTCATTCCTACTCTCTTTTCATTTCTATTCATCTATACCAAATTCCATAAAAATACAATAAATTTGACATTTGAAGGCACACAACAGTTTCTCCATACACAAACGCTATAAACAGGGCACCTAAAAGTTAGGTAACAACAATATTACTACAGATGTAGAATTATAACCATCTACTGCCTTTCTTGATTAAAATGATGAGTATTCAATTACGAACCTCTAGATCATGTTTCATGAAAAGTTCTACGCCTACATTGATGAAAAGTCACATTACGTATCGTTAGCAAGCAAAACATTCCGCAAAAAATGAAAGTGGTATTCATAATGAAAATTACATGAAACACTACTTCACATATTAAACATGTACATGTAAAAACAAAAACTATGTGGAATATTGCAAAAATATATATAACTCATGATTGCAATGAAATAAGATATAGTATACAGTAAAACGTCAAATTTGAAATTTGAACTGAAACTTCAGTAAAATAAAATAATGGAAGATCAGACATAAACAAAATAACAGCAATATAAAAAACAAGTTCAGGCTTGCCAAAAATCTTTGAGTTTGGACATCAAAATGTCTAATATCTGTTAAATAGAAGCCACTGCCTTTAGATAGCTACAAAAGAAATATTCCTGATGACATGTTCCCATGTATCAATATTGTTTTTAGGGAGAAATTATGTCTTCTTGTGACACAAGATAAAATCCTTGTGTACACATTTATCTCAAGTACAATGAGCATTACAACATCAAACATGGAAGTGTGTTAAAAATGAAAATACATCTGAAGGGAAATCCATGCAATTACATAAAATAGTTAATGATAATGATAATATGTACTTCCATCACTTAAAATTCATAATGTTCTTGTCTATTTTGTTATGAACGAACATGTGAACAATAAACAAATTAAAACCTCACAAAGTATACTGTTCATTTTGAGATATACATGGTGTATAATCATAATAATAGTGCACATGTACATGTATTTGAGTTGTATTTTACTACCCTCAAAATGCTACAATGAATTCATAATACAAAATATTCTAGAGGGCAGCCTATCATCAATTCATGATAAACACATGAAGTCCAAACAAGTGTTAATTGTGTAAATCGCTTTTTAAATATAAATCTTCAGAAGATTTATGGCAAATATAATTTAATGGATAAGACATTTTCACACTTTAACATTTGGCTTTGAGGCAAGCACAGTTCAGACAGATTTTTTTTTTTTCTGATATTGACCTACAACAACTCATTCAACACAGTGTGTAAATATACATGTTAGTAAAGGAAACATAGCCTATAAATATATCAAAGAAGTGTTCAAAAACACACTGTGAAATGTGTAGGTTCTATGTTGATAGCTGTTTCATCTTTTGAGTTACTATATGCATTAAAAATATATGCCAACCTTTTATTTTTTTAAACACAAAGTATAAAACAACATGCACCAAGAATAAATGACATACGTGCTAATTAATGTCATGCCGAAGGGGTCAAACTATGAAAATAAAAAAAGTTACTAAGAAATAATTGTAAATTATAATGCAGGGAAATAATGCCCTAATGCATGTCATCTAAAAATGGAATGATAAAGTCCTGCTTCAGGCATGCAAACTATATAAATATAATACTGCACATGACAGAGATTAACAAAGATAGAATTATGTTCCACGTTTTGGTCCAACAAAATTAGATTTTAGTTAAAAGCACAAGGAAAGCAATACTGATAGCAAACATGAAAGAATCATCTTTTTTTGCATAAAAGTGAACAAAATCTAATGCCAAAATGATGTAAAATATAGAGCACTATAACAACTTGTGAACTTCAAGAAAATAATGAACTCCTCAAAGATCTTCCATGTCATACGAATTTTACATTTAATTTGATGCAGTTATTACATTACTAGTATAATGTTCTTTTTAAATATCAAAAGAGACAAAGATGTTCTTTCCTTGACCAAATCACTCATCAAATAAATTGTAAGATAAATTAGTAGAGTGCTCCTTGACAATATCCAATTGAATTGTAAAACAATCTTAAAGTCCTTAGAAATGATTTCATTATCATTTAACATGCACCCTGTATTACAAATGGGTTTCATCATAGCTATTTTGGGCATAAAGGTAATACAAAGTTTTGGGAAATTTTGAAAATTTGGTGGATAGTGATTCTTTACAATTTTGATATATTTGGATACCCCTGTGGATGTATGAGTACTAGAAAATTTAGCGCCTAAAACATTTCTGCTTCCCAGAAAAATCAAATATAAAAATTAACCGGTGCTCCCGGTAAATTTTGATACTCAAATAACGCCTACGGCCGTACAATGGTAGCTGAGACCATGAAAATATCAGAATATGTACATGGAGTTGTGATATATAATTTCAGAACGGAAATAGCTCATCGGTCAATTTTAGTCAAGAAACATTGTTTTATGGCTTAATCAATATCTTGACCTTGAGAGGGAGCTATACAACATAAACAGTGTATTATTTACAGTGTCATAACTTTAGACTTGATTTCAACCACGACAAAACGATCACTGAATATTGTAGGATCGCATATGCTTCTAATTTGTTCATTTAATCCAAATTCATGACCCCATACCAAAACTTTGTATTACCGGTACCTTTAATATTCAATGAGTTACATAGATCTTCTAAGTTACATGCATAATGACTTATGAAAGATTAAAGGAATATAATGATGATTGCCATCAAGAATATCAATGTCCAGTAATACAAAAGTAATATTTGAGATTGAAAATCAAAGGATCATGCATTTATCATCATTCATCCACTACAAACATGTGTATACAACTTACATTTAAGTAAAGTGATGAAAATATGCTTACATCTGTGCTAAAAATTGCTAAATTACTAGTACAAATCAACATTTCTTTAAAAATTATAAATAAATGTGTACCTGACTGTAGCTTTTGTACTCCTGGAACATTGAATTTCTTTCTCTCAAAGACAAATATAAAAAAATCATTCTCACTTATTAAAGTCACTCTATTTTGATTCAAAAATATTTGCAATCATACAAATACAAAATAATCTCAAAGTCTTAAAATTGCACAATATACTCATAGTGAGTCTAATTAATTAAATTGTATAAGTAAGGGTTAACTTTATACCAATGCTCAATATGTATCAGTATGAAATAAAATCAAACAAGGAAATTTACAAAACATAGTCATTGGATGAACATCATACTGAATAGAGTAATATGGAAACAAAAATATTTAATTAGTTTTATCCTATTTTCAGTCAACTAAATAGAATTAAAGATAAACTCCAGTTCTTGTAAAAAAAAAGAAAATTAATTCTCACAGAATCAAACGAAACTTACACTGAATGGTACAAATTACAAATAAATGACATGTGTGTACAGTGCTTGTTACTCTACCAAGACTCTGTCAAATTTATTATGATTTTGATGACTCCAGAACCTTGCAGTGCACACCAATAATTACATGCTACATGATCAACTGTTTCTGAGCCTTTCCACACCTTTTCTTTCACAATGCAATCGCATTACCAGTACTAAAGTTTATCTTAAAGGAGGATTTATGGCACATGTTACTTAAAAAAAAAAAGTTTTACTTATCAGACACAAAGAAAATATAATCACAGGACTTGTGATTGCAAATATGGTTATTTGGCAACCAAATTGCACAATTTTTTTCATAGCTGCTTAGTGCTTAGCTTTTGCTTGGACAAATCTGACCCGAAACCAATACTTTCTAGTTTCTAATTAAAAAAATATTTTGCAATTCTGACAATTCTTACAGCTGAATTTTCTCTCCTACTCAACAAAAAGCTAACAATTCCATGGAAATCATTACATACATGTAGTGGTAAAAAGAAGTCTGCAGGAATGATGTCAAGACTAGTCACCATGCTGTTAATACTTTTGTTCTAGCTACGTGTAGGTTAGATTAGTATAGTAGTCTTTAAACTGTCTTGTCTGCAAAAGATAGAAGGGAACGTAATACTGCCCAGAATCAAGCCACTAGATGTATCTTTGGCCTTGGACCTTGGACTCGTACTTCTCCCATGATCAAAGAACTTCAAGGGTTACATCTACAACAATGCATTCTGTTTAAGGTCTGCTTGCCATGTATGTCTTCAAAATTAATATGGCACCTGAATATCGTAATGACACTCTCCAAATGTACATAACAGCTCTTAATATTCACTTAACTAAATACAAATATTTTAATTATTCAGAAATCCAGACTCTCATCTACCAAAAAATGTTTTACAGTAGCTGCTTTGAAACATAGAGCAGTATCTGACTTTTTATCAGAGAATTATCCTGTCTCGCCTCGCTGAAAATATTCCTTAGAACATACATGTATTTCTTCCCTCAGTAACATCATGTGATTAACCTATTATGATAACTCTATGAATTTCATGTTTCTTCTTCACTTTCTGTAATTTTGTAAGTGCTATGGTACTTTTCGTGCTTAGCACTCCTCAATAATCTATTATCATCATTATACCAACATTACAAGAAAAGGTTCGCCAGAAAAGTATTCAAAATTATTAGATATTATATTGACAGAAAAATTGTATTCATAACCAAGATCTACCAATTGGTTAATCTCTGGAGTCATAAAATACTGATAGACTAATAATCTGACTGCTGAGATGAAATAAATTGTGCACACTTACATTTAACTAAACTTTGCTTACCGTTAGTTTATTATTTTTCTATCAATCAACCAGGTAGAATGCAAATACGATTTTGGGGGTCAAAATTGTCAAAAAAGTGACTTATTATGGTTTTTTGTTTGTTTGTCCCCTTGAGATGTACATGTATCTCATAAGCTGCCAGTTTGCAGATTCTCATAATAACATGTTCATTTGTGCAGTTAAACAAATGCTTCAACAGAGAAACCATCAACACTTTCTGAAACCAACAATTCATTTTACTGACCAAAAAACATAACACAATGAAATCTATACATACATGTACCTATTAATAATTTCATATTTCTCTGAAATATATATCAGACATTGACTATCCATTCTAACATACTAGTTTGACAGAAAATGTGAATATGAATATGGTCTGATACTATAATCAGTATAAAGATTAGTTCTGGTCCCTTATGTCTCCTGGTTAAATACTATTGCTTCAAATTCATAAATACAGGCAACTCTATCATGAATATATATCTTTAATATATGTATAATATATATATGCACATATATGATTGATATTGCTGTTGAGGTCATGAAAATAGAGTGAACCCATGTCCTGTACATGAACATTGTCTGCTGATAGCTACTACTGAATTATATCTTCTTTTAGTAGACCTATGCAGGATACAATAAAACCATCCTTCTACCATAGTTACATACAGTATATATTGAGGGTTTTCCATTTCATGCAGAGATGTGCAAATAATCTTATTGAGAGGAGGCAAGGAGGGACTGTCCCATGCATGATAATAATGATGATTTCTTGAAGTCCTATGATTTGAATGCCCTTTTATTTCGACTGTTGTACAGAAATTCAAATCGAAGTGCCATAAAGCATCAGTAGGGAATTTAAATGCCCCGTTGTTTTGACAAATCGGACACCCTTGTCACAAGAATTTTCTGTAGGGACTTTGATGAAGACGTTTGTGTCCTTCTGTCTCCAGACTTACATGTACAGACAGTGGTATAAGGACATACAGGGTATGGGTTCATATGGTTCTTGAATTACAAGGCAGCAAAGGCAAAGTTACACCTGCAATTCAGCATGGTCTTGGCCAGGGTCCAGGTGTCCGTGAAGGGGTCATACTTCTCCACCCGGTCGAGATAGGCCGCTCCCGAGTGACCACCTGCAGCATAGATGTGTCCACCCATAACGGTCACTCCAAGACCTGTCAAGTGTGATTTGGCAGAGAGAGAGAGATCCAGTTTATAGAAAGTCAACATACAAATCCTTTTCATAAAGAACGTAAGATATAGACTTCTTATGTAATAACAATCAAAACTGACTTGGAATACAGACAAACTAAAGCTTTTCGTCTTGCACTCTTCAGAGTAAACCGCAAGAATGAACAGAAAGCCAAAATCAAAAAATCTAACCTGAAGCTACAGGAACAAATAGCACACAAGCTTCGCAGTGGTGAATCAAACGAACGGTGTTCATAGTCGGCATGTTTCATATCTTTTATTCTACTAGCTTCTATTTATATTGTCTGATTTGGGCTTTCTGTTCATATTTGCACTTTACTCTGATGAGTATGAGATGAAAAGCTTAAGTATGTCTGCATTCAATGCTACTCCTCGTTTTGTAGTACCAATCAGCTCTCTGAACTGATATTCTATGTTGAAAGTTGGGTAACAGTCCGTGAAAGCTTTAAACTAGTGCTGTAAGTCAGACGTTATGTTCGTGTTCGGTTCGGTTCGGCAGAGTTCGGCAATTTTTCACCCGAACTTGGTTCGGTTCGGGGTTCGGTAATATAATAGCAAGCATAGTTATAGCCACATCGGCCGGCCGGCCGGGCCCGACCAGCACGAAGGACTTCTGCCCACTCCTGCTGAAATACAGTGCTTCCGACCAGCACGAATTTCGCGTTAAAAAACTGCTCTAAACGTAATTTTTTGTTAAGAAAAGTAGTACTTACATTCGTATTTCCGTCTTGAATTTTGTTTTATTTTCAATTAAAAACAATCATGTTTTCAATTTGTCAATAAATGATTTTTTGTCAAGACTTTCCGAGACGGTTGTTGTGAAATGTGAGAGTCATGAAAGTTGCCATCTTGAATAGCTATTCTGGCTCGTCAATAACTGTTTTTTATAAGTTTTT
>BEXV01001479.1:51429-65257 GCA_003118195.1 Hemicentrotus pulcherrimus
TATTAATAGTAATTGTCATTATGCTTAACAAATGGAATGTATAGAAAATACAGAATATTTTCCTTTCATTGATATGTATTTTGTGATATAAAATTTGACATAAGGCATGTTTCTGGCGAATTCAAAACAGGCTAAACGTAAAACGCGTTTTTCTCAGAATGTACTTATTTCGTTGCGCGTTGGGCTGTGCCGGTTCGTGAAAACGGCGACGATATGAGAGGGGTTTATTTTACAAACATTACCCCAGTCATTTTGTGAATATGCCAGTCCAAGGTTGCAGTCTGAGCATGAGCAGATAAAGGTCATTGTAGACCAAATTGTGAAATACACAGAGACAAAATACTGGATATGTGCTCATTATTCATTTATGCACAAGCAGTGCACTACATGATACACAGGTGGAAGTACTCATTGAAGGTTATTTATGTAGCACCTCTATTGCTGTAGGAGTGATTATTTCAAAATTTACAAAGTGGGACCTCTTCATGTTTTGAAGATCTGTGGCTATTCAAGGTCATTTGGGACATATGCTAACCGTGAATTCATCTATAAAGGGCCTGTTTTCACAAAAGGTCAGGTAACGCGACCACCCAACCCGACATAATGCGATGACCTGATGATTCAAAGCCATGTAATATGTTATGAGTAATACCCTCTTTAATAGCTGATGATATCATCATCGTTGTCTATAATTTACAAATATTTTGTCTCCTTATCCAGTGACTTTATAAACAACTTACATCTTAAACATGCATTTGGTATTTAGCTGTTATGAGCCTGCTTTGTTACTGAAGTTTTGTGTACAGATAAAATGAACAAACTATCAATAAGATCATGTATGCTGGCACTTGAATGTAATTGAATGAACATTTTGATTTTGTTTGATGATATTACTTAAATTTACCATTGAGGGAATCTGGGCACCTTAAATATTTGTGTTTTATTTGGTATTTACAGATACTGGTAGTATTATTTTATTGTACTCTAAAGAGCTCTCTCGTTGAAATAACATTTTTGTATTTTAAGCCATGTTTGCACACAGTGCTGACTGTGAACCACTTAAAGACAGGGTATTCTACTGGCACCACTTCAAATTCATGTGTGTGCTGCCATCTACTGCTCACAAATGTCCCAAGTGTCAACGGTCATGGCCTACAATGCATCACCAACTGCATGACACAGGCGTGATGATGCTTGGGTAGATAAAACGGAAAAACGCTCTCTGTATGCCTTCACCAAAAGATGGGGCAATTGGAAATACATTACAGCAGTCGTAGTGATGTCGTTTTTAAAATCTCTGCCTCTAAAAACAAATCTATTGCAAATAAAAACCTAAGCATACTCGCTTCACTGCGTTTTGTAAGAAACAGGAAGGTGAAATGCTGTGTGCAAATGTCAGTTTATTGGACATCACTGTTAGTGTTTTCATCAGGCATTTTACACCCCCATCTTGTTTGATCAAGGCTGTATTATTAATGATTATTAACAGGTGTAGTAAAAAGGAAATGAGTCCCTCTCGGACAGCATAGTTACAGATAAATTAGTCCTGTGCAATATGCATGTACATTACTTGTACTTAGCTTTTTAATTAATTTTTATTTCCTAAAACTAATGGGAAAGTTTCTTGTGATCGTTTATTATGTAATCATGTTGGATTAGATTTGTAATTTCAGTTTCTGCAGTTAATTTGAAATAGGTAACGGTACAATCAGTTAGTTTTTTGCATCTATGACTTTCACAATATCGACAGTATTGATCTTTTTTTTGGTGAATGCCGATGTCAATTTGCTTCATAATGCTTGAAATATGGCATATATTTTCATTTTTACAATAAAATGTTCTCAAATTGATAAAATCACTGGAATTATTTTAGGAAAGAAAGCCTTCACTTTGTTAGCTTCTGATTGAAACCATAAATACACAAGTTGTTTAAAAACAAATTCTCATGAGATGTCCAAAGCATTATTATATCAAAAATTATCTTTAAAAAAGTAAGACATGCAGAGTAGCAGTAGCATTGTTCTGTTACCAGTTCTAGTGACCTTTAAAGGCTCTTATATAGAGAGAACAGTTTTGAACGTGACAACAGATTTTTCCATCTGGACGTAATAAATCTTGGCATGTTCCCCCCTGTTACAGCAAATATGTGACATTTGCTCCAAGTATTTGTGGCTTTCTTTTGTTAAAGATAGGGGGTCAGATTTGTGATTTGTTTAGAGTTTAGGGAAGGATGAGGGTCAGAAATAGTGTTTGGTCAAAGGTTGAGGTTGGGAAATTAGTCTCTTTTAATAGTTGATCTGGAGTAGGTATCACCACTGCATGTTCTCTACAACCATTATAGCTTTTAGGCATTTTGAAGGAAAAAAGCAATCATTTTGGAATTCAGGCCTACCAAGAAAAACACATTTTAAGGAAATCATAGGACCTTGAACAACACATGACTACTACTTTCAACCACAATGCTGTTTATGAGCAAAACAATGTATTTAAGTAAAACTTATCATTCTCTGACTTCCTTTAAATGTAATTGTTAAAGGTCTTACTGTAAATATAACCTGTATATGTGGAAAATATGTAGAATATTCACTATTTAGCATAATGTGAGCTGAAAAAAATGTAATAAATCTGTTTACAGTAAAAGTTGAAGAACTGAAATGTCTGAGCTTTTATGCCGTTGTGTATTAATCTGCTTGGGTGTTATGTTGACTCAAAATAATTGCACTTAACGTACTTACATCCATGACATTTACCAAACAGCAATGCCCTTACTTTGTTTCGGGTTTTAAAATGTACACCAGTACCTGCTGTCAGCAAAGACAACAAGTTATGATATTTCAACAACAAAATGTAAACACGACCCATCACAAATATAAAGTAATTATCAAAAGTTAACCTCTAGGGTGATACTTTAAAAATAAAATCGAAATCAGATTCTCAACTCACAACTTGCAAGTCTTGTTGTAACTCTTACTCCCTCTCTCCTTCTTTGACTCTCTGGATCTTTCCCCCACACTTCCCTGGCTCTTCTTTTTATGTATCACGCAAAACTTGAGTCACTGAGATAAAGTCCTGAACTAACCTAGCTATATACCCCAATAATTCACTTAGAAAGGGAATACTTTTCAGCCATGGCGTATCTGGTTTTTCCCATCATGTCTATATGCTAACCTTGGCACATTATATCCCTAATGAGAAAAACAAACAAACTCTCAAGATACATTGGGGTTTTAAACTTAACAATTCACTTCGCATCGTATGCTCTTTGAACCTGTACAGATATGAAGTAGATATATACATCTCAAAATCCAAAAATATGTACCTGTCCTTAACTCTCGCTTAAATTCTTTTCAAGCTGATACTACATTCATTTCCTTTTTTAAAAAAACCCACAATATTGTACATTTGTCATTACAAAAGAAAGAACAAAAAAAAAGAACAAAAAAAAAAGAACAAAAAAAAGGACAAATTTATTTTCAAAACAGGAAGTCTACTCAGCTCTAGAGAGCTAGCTCTAAGAAATATCACACATGACTCTCTTTGAATTATGTTCAAGTCAGCCAATGGCAATCCAAATACTCTTCGGGTATGATCCGAATTAGCCATAAGACGTCTTAGGAAAATCCAGAAGTCCAAAACTTAATCATCAACAATGGACATCAATTTCACTTGTAGTTATAACCCATGTTATCTTAAATACTCTTCCACGATTTTGTTTTCTCGATGTATGTCTCAAAGGTTTAATTTGTAATAAATTCAGTATGGTATGATAGAGCTCACCATTGTTCCCGAGTCACTGCATGCCGGTGATGCTGAAAGAAAATGTCCGTTTGTTGTTGCGAAAGGTTGAGCTCCACTTTACAGCACTCTAAAACCCATGGATCTTAGTTCTAGAGGTCGAACGTTGTCCCATCATCATGTGCCATCGATGATTGCTGGTTGCAGTTCTCAAAAGCTAAACTTATAATAACCATTTCTGATTTTCTGCTAAACAGAACCAAAACCGTCAGTCTCTTGAATTTTAAAGAAACTTGGCAATTTCTGTTCAGAAAAAAAACTCATAAGAAAATCAGCAATGTCTGCAAAACATAACCAAATCCTGTATGCCCCTTTGCTTCAAAATTGAGGTAAAGCAAAGTCTGTGGGACACAACAAAAAGGGACACCAACCCTCGAGTATAGAACCTGATGAAACAGGTGCATATAGTCATACCGCTTCATATTTGTCAACACAATACTGGGCCAGCACAATCATCCCTTGCATAGCTGAATTAATTAACTCTCTACCATCAGTGGCACATTCCAGGCCTTCACTCTCTCTATTTCTTCACTCCAACATTCACCAACTACTTCATTCTTCAATAAAATACTTATCTCTTTCAATTGAGATACACAGGCCAACACATATACACACATTTTCAAAATGACGTTTTACTCCTCTTCCAAGAAAGTGCATTCATCTTTTCAAATTATATATTTTTGTTTTGCACAAAGACAACAAAAAGTAAAAACATTCACTCTCCTCTTGTTTGTGGAACAATTTCAGCTTATTCTGTCGCATCCTCACCCTAAACGAATTAACAAAATATTGTAAAAGATCTATGCAAATGAAAGTCCATCATTTCATTGATACAGAGGGCAACCTCGAGCCCCCCCCCCCGCCCAACCAGTGGATGTGGAATCTTTTTTAGAAGAAAAATGATACCATATAAAAAAAATGCCAACATCTGAGAGTTCTTTTTCCCCTGGACGCATTTTTGTGAAACAGAATTGAAGACATCAGCTGACAGTGCTCCTCGCAACGAAATTCATTGGGTATTTTTTGTAATGGTATTATGCCCCAGCTTTGAAGGTTCGATATTATATCGATGCTTAATAGACCCGATTTTCTAACATATTCAAATGTATGGATATAATTTCTATCCTGGGGACCTAGCAAGTTTTCTTTTTACCCGTTATTGATGAATGAACTACAATACTTGAAATCCGGTCTGTTTTATATTACGTGCTGCTCTGTCATCAGGCAAGCTTTTCAGGTCGTCAAAAACTTAACCTTTGTCTAGAAAGCAGTCATCAAATTTGAATATGTCAGCAAACCGGTCTTTTAGACCTACTATCAAATTATTTCCCTCACCAGTCAAAATATAGGTCAGCATGCATAGTGTGCGTGCATAGGCATACGCTTGCAAATGTTTCATTGCTCTAACGTCTCTACCTTTAGCAAATTTAGTACAGATCTACAAATATCAGCTTATCAAATTGCTGCGAAAAACTGATATTTAGCACCAAGTTACAATTACTCTATCAATCAAGGATAGGCCTTTCTCGTCATCGAGGCATTTGGACTCATTTCTAAAGATTTTACGGTTGATAATTTATCATAGATCTTTACACCTGTAAAGGGGCTCTAATATAATATCAGCTTTGAAATTGCCGTGTAAAGTTATTACTTAGCGCTAGATTTAAATTTAAATTACTTTAGCAATCAATGATAGGTCTTTCTCCACATCGAAGCCACTATATATTATAGGGACTCATTTCTAAAGATTTTACGGTTGAGAGTTTATTATAGATCTAGACTAAAACACCTCTAAAAGGCTCCAATAATATCAGCTTCGTTTTGTTTAGATCTAGACTAAAACACCTCTAAAAGGCTCCAATAATATCAGCTTCGTTTTGTTACTTCTTTTATTGCAGGAATTCTTACCTGAGAACATCACAGCAATTTCTTAAGCTGATATTATTAGAGTCTTTTAGAGGTGTATATCTATAATAAATTTTTCAACCATAAAATCTTTAGAAATTAGTCCCTATATATAGTGTCTTCGATGACCGTGAAGAAAAATCTTTATTATTCTCTCTTCCTCTTTCTATTTAATTTCTGCCCTCTCTCTCTCTCTCTACAGGATCCATAATATTGAACTTTATACATAACGCATTCACATTGATAAAGAACATTAAACTAAACATCATTCCCCATCCCGTCTGCTCTAATACTGCAGGTCTGAAGAAAGAAGTAAGCATCCCTAAACATGAAAAGTTCTTGGAGAAGTCTTTGATACCACCTATTGATGAAATAGTGTTATAATGCAGTAATTTTTCTTCAAGAAAAAACTTTTTAATTCTTCTTGTCATAACATATCGAATTTGTTTTTGTAGATAGTCTTTGTACCTGAGCAAGGTCTATAGTGTCAGTTTTCGCTAAAAAGTAAAACTGTATATTTTCTTGCCATTGTAAAAGCATTATTACATTTCCGCATCCTTTGCCTTTCTCTTCTTTTCTCATTTCCTCTTTTGTTTTGTTTAATCTCTCACTATTAACCATCTCATGCAATTTCCTCCACACTAAAATATGAAAACATAATAACTTCAATGATGTTAAAGTTAATCATGACATTTTTACAAAGATAAATACAATTAGACCAAGAATCAATCCTATGTGTGTGATAAACAGTTTTTAATGTTACATTATCATACAAATAGTTACATATAGACTTTTGATCATGTGCAAAATAGACAATAGAAAATATTAATAATAGAGATTTACATTATGATAATCCCATTTTTATATCTTTCACCAAAAAATAGCAGCTTATCAATTAAAAACTTAAGGTAAATATAGTTAAGTATAATATAAAAGATAGCAGTATTATAAAATAGACTCATAAGTCAGACACCGTAGAATCAAGGAGGGCATTAAAAGGACGGATTGCACTATTTACATAAAACATACTTATTATTTTTGTATACATACACCCTGTAGGCAACATTAGCATTTCTGAATCTCAGAAAAAGGGAAAACTGGGCACGTCGCTACATTCTATACCATATACTAATAAGGAAACTAGACTTGAATACCATAGCTCACATCTACAATATTGAGATATTTTGTTATTTTCTACAAAGCATCACTCACCAAGAGATAATCAGAGCAGATATATACATGTATATATATACATATATATGTATATAGACTGAGGAATAGTACACAACACAAATTCACAAAGCAGTCAATATTTAAACCAAAAATATATTCAATAACTGCCCTACTTGAAATATTTTCTGTAAATGTTTTGCTTTTAACTTCGTGAAATGAATAATGATTTTTTTTTAAAGAGTATGTTGTCAAAGCTGATAAATGGAATACTCCTTGACACTTAAATTCATGACCCCTTCTACATTGTGAATAACAAGTGACCAAATATTTGGAAAGCAAACCAACAAACTCAGATAGTTTAAAGGATGTATAGTGTGAACTGGAAATAATACTAATTAGTAATTTACAAAAATACAAGTTCCTCACAATTAAAAAGGTCTAGGCATTGCGGTGTTAGGTGTAATAATCTGAATCTTTAAACATTGTGGGTTTTTTTATCTTCAGATATATTACCCTTTAATCAATTGAAGTCTTTGTTAAAGTCTTAGTACCTCTATATCTTCACAACAAAGGTACAGCTTAATAATTCTTATTCCATTGTTTCAGAGAAATGAAACACTCAGGCATTGGAAATATGTATAACAGATCAACTGTGAAAAAATTACACAATACATTGAGAAACAAAGGTGGTATATCTATTTCTTCACTACTTCATAATTAAACAGAACTTCAGTCTTTTGACTGCTAGAAAATCAAATCAAATTAAATCAATGAACATTTTTATTACTGAACCTGACAATAAAAAACTGGTCCAGGATCAGATTTCATGAAAAAGTATCCATCTTAATGGTGCTTTGCAGTGTAAGTGGTCTCATATCTATTTTAGATATACTTTTTAAAATTCTTCTTAATACTGACAATGAATATCATTACTATAGCTAAAATAAATTTGCCTCACATGATATGATATATTAATAATTTCTTTGGACGAAATTGTGAGCAGTCATGACATCAAATATGGACGGAATCATTTGGAACTCATGATTGGAAGGCAACTTTTGTATAATATGAAATGTTTCATGTACACAATGCAGTTTTTGTTCTCAAATAATCATGACTTAATATGATAAACAGTAATATAAAAATATCTGATTTTCAATACATAATTCAAATTCACGGTAAATCTCTGATTATGTTGTTCATAAGGCTTCAAAGTATTCCATTATACAAAGAAAACAAAACCAGATTTGTGCAAATGTATAATGGAATGGCGGTTTTTGGTAGTCTTTGGTGCATAATTTGATTTCAAAGAAAAAGTGAATGTAAAAAACCTGGAAAATCTTCTCATGTATTTCTACTTTGGAAGAGAGAATACAAAACACTTCAAATATTGTTATCATATGATATGGTCAACTACAGGGATAATACTTCATATAAAATACATGGGGGCTTCGAGCCACACAGGGCAAGAAGTTTTTATATGTAAACCATCAAATAAATTTACAAAACGGTGAAACTTCAGTACCCTAATATTTTCAACTTTATAAATACTGTAAGTGTAAAGAAACTAATAACACTCACCTGGATTTAATTTGTTTCAATTTGCTTCTCTAACAAGCTGATAAGTTTATCACACAGATGGATTATAATTTATTACATGATCATCAATTTCACTGCAAATACTAACATAATTATATGAAATGATTTTTCACCTGATTTGAAAACAAAAAGAAGACGTCATAAATCTTTTTTGTCTTTTAATAATAATAATAATCTGTTTTTTTTCTATAGCGCTCAATACACCGATCCAAGAATGTGCCTAAGCGCTTTACAGATATATTATTACCCCAGTCATCGAATTCAAGCTTACTCTCACACAATGTGTGCACATTTTCCACTCCCTGGGGAGCATTCCAGCCAGTCGCCATTTTACAGGCGCACACTTGCTTGTCCAACCACATGAACGTTCGCATCCTACCGGGTACCCATTTAACACCTAGGTGGAGAGTAGCAAGTGCAGGTTAATATCTTGCCATGAGGAACAGGTATTTGTAATATTTTAGACCATACACATTTTTCTTCCTATACATTTCTGACATGCTTGTACGGTCATATAATGGATGTATGTGCAACGGTGACCCCAAAACTTTTGGATTTTGGATTACTTTAATAAATATCAATCCATTACTTCAGTCCCATACAATATTATTCTCCAAAATATGACTATATTTGGCAGATAACACAAATCAAGATACAATATCAAATCGAAATAAGAGACAAGTCATAGAAAGTTTTTAAAATCAAATAGTCAAATAAAATTGATGATGAAAGAATTTGTTAAAAAATAACAAATTTATTAAATGTATTAAATTGAATTCTTTACATAGTAGGCCTACAAACTTGTAATCAAAACAATTTCCACAAATCCCAAAACTTACTGGTCCTGGACTATGAGTCTTGGAACAACAATGACCTAGCTGGGTTAAAATGGTAACAATCCTAAACTTATAGGTCCTGGACTACTACTGACAGTCTTGGAACTACACTGACCCAGTTGGGTTAAAAATGGTCACCAGTTTAGTAAACATAAAAACTAATGGGTCCTGGACTACCACTGACAGTCTTGGAACTACACTGACCCAGTTGGATTAAAATGGTAAACCTAAACTATCATAGGTCCTGGACTACTACTGACAGTCTTGGAACTGCACTGACCCTGTTGGGTCTAGGTGGTGTATGAACAGAGTCCAGGGACCTGGATAGATTGTTTTTATAGGGCTTCTGATACGTGGATCCGGGAGTAGAACTAGATTCCCTGGTGCTAGCCCTCTCGCTCCGAGGGACCGGGATGGAGCCCACCTCGCTGGCTGCGTCGTTTCCGTCATTGCCATCAAAGACCTGCAAATAATCCACAAACAAAAGGATGTTCAATAGGGAGTGGCCTCTCATAGGCAACCTCGTGCAACCCCCCAAAAAGGAACCATGATGGCAAAAAAAAAAAAAAAAGGAATTCATTAAAAGGTAACTTACAACCATGTGGCATGCTGTTATTTCCATATTAGAACCTATATTTTTTTTACAGGTAGGTATTTAAAAAAAGAAAAATATTTTTAATTACCAACATTTCATTCTCTTTGAGAAAAAATAAGCCTTTTTACCCTTTCTTCTTGCTTTTTCACTTAATTTTTGTAAATTCGGACTCTTCATAAATCTCTATTGAAGTTTTCTATTGAAGAAGTGGTTAACATTTTAGGGTATTTGGTTGGCCTGAGGTGTGTGCACCAAAAAAAAAGAAGAGTATTTTATGAAGAAAAAAGTATGGACGTAATTTTGAGAGAAAAACAGAATAATTCTGGGAATACTGTAACGTAACGGTCGGCGGCTCTGCATAGGGAATTCAACAATGTTCCAGTGTAGGTGTTGTCAATCACCAGGATGGGCCTTCGGTTTTATGACCAAGCGGCCTTAATGCAATGCTTTGCATTTTCCATCCGTTCCCTCGTATGGTAAAGTTATTATCTTACTTTCACCCCACCTAAATACTCTCCTAGAGATAAGGGGGTATTTCTGGGTAGGCCTACTCGTTTGTTATGTGCAGAATTGTACACATATTAATGGTATTTCCACCAGGTCTGGTGTCAGGGAATTATGGCTTTCTACACATGAAAACTTGACAACCCTCTCCATTTAATGAGCTGTAGTAACCCAAAGTAAAAATCTGTGTTTTGAATTGTAAATTTTTAAAATGTTATGGGATATAATTAAATATAAGAAACATTACCATGTTAACTCTATCATGTCTTCTATCAATGCATCCAAATATTAATAATGTTGTCACATCTTTTTAAATCTGTATAATGAATGACTTTTCTTTGAGTGCAGTGTTAAATACAAATTAGCTGAATAGATCGGTTAATTAACATATTCAAATTTATGGATATTTCTTTCCCGAGGAAATAGAGACAAGTTATTTCAATAACCTGTTATTAATGAAAGAACTACAACACTTGAAATCCAGTCTGGTGCTATGTTGGACAAGCATCAACAACCTTTCAAGTTGTCAATAACATGATGCATCTATAATATTCATTATCTCCTCATTCGAATCGATTTTTAAAGTGATTTTGAATAATGTCATTGGATCTACATGTATATGTGATAAATATCAACCTGAATGACTCAAACAATATTAATGTTGAATTTTAAAATGAAACACACATCTGTTACATGTGAAGTGAATTTTACAGAAATCCATGATTTTAGTGTCAGGTGTAGCATAATGACTGTGTTCTGGACTGCAATACATCATAATAATTATCTTAAGTATTATAGAGTACACATGCATGCACATTGTATGTGCAATACTCAAGAAGGGGAACAAATTACCTGAGAGGGAGGTGTCAACTCGTCAAATCATATTTTCATTTTTTTGGTTGTTTGTTTGTTCTAGTTTTTTAATAATCGATGCATAAATAACAATCCGGGTAAGTGTATATAGTAAGAATTAAACAAAATACTGTTGTGTTAAAAAAATTAGTAACGAGAACTGGGAATTCTACACTTTTAAATAATGTGCCAAAAGGTTCCTTCTCTGTCACGTATCGATCCCTGTACAATTATAATTCCAACTTGATTGCGAGCGGTTCTTTTAAGTTTGACAGTCTAGAAGACACTTATCTTATAAATAAATTCCAGTTTTGAAAATCACAAATCGTCACTTCACCACTTCAGTTCAATTGAGTGCTGGAAAATTCCTTTCAAAAGTCTTGCTGCTTTTCTTCGCGAATAATTTTCATTCAGATATATGCTAAAGTGAATGTGCAAACTAACAATTAAAACAAAATCTAATTCATAATTATTCAATGACTAAATATTAAAATTAACCTGCAAAAACAATTTTCTTTACTTTTGGAAAAGTTACTAAAATGTTAATGTTATGTGCCAGGAAACTTTGTGCTCCTTGGGAGTAAAATTTTAATATTAAATTGAATTTGCAAAGCTTGGGGTGGGGGCACTGATAAGGTGTGAGAGGAGGTTGTAGCATCGTCTTTCACATTTTCTTTTCCCTCCTCCCCCCTCCCCCCAATTGATTGGAGAGCCAGCTTATGCCAAATGTTTAATACACCAAGTGATGCCACGATCATTCACAGTAGTGCCTTAGAGTCACGACAGCAGTATACAAACTTCACATGGTAAATATGTTGAACATCTTCAAGTATACATCCTACTTTTCATTTGCAGTAAACACCAAGTAGATGGCGTAACTGTCTTAGGATGGCAAAGCCCCACCCCAATTCCCCAGCCCCCCACTCAGTGTTATTTAGGGTACGCATATGCGTGTTTCAAGCGACCCCCCACCCCCTTTCAGCAAAAGTCCGGTGTGTAAAGTCAATTTAATGTATGTACGAGCAGGACTTTAGTGCCTGGAAAGTACCCCTTTTACCGGACATTTTGGTAACACGCATGCGTTCATCCCAACCCCGGAGTGGAGGGGCCGGGCCCAATTCACATTAATAGCCCTACATGGCTCATATGCCTTTAGGCTTTATGTGAAAAAGTGACCACACCGAATAACAGCACAATGAACAACTGCAAAAAGTAAATACTGTGTGCACAAGGTTATATTGAAACTGGTTTGTTAATCACTTCTAATAGTGCTTGTACCATGGTATATATTAGCATCTATAAATTAAATTATACTATGATATAATATATATTATCATAAAGTGGTATATGATATATTAGTGCTATTAGCAGACACTATCACTCTTGTTAGCTGACCTCTACTATTGTATGACTTCAGCTTGAGCCCATTCCTTTGTAAAGCATGACAAGAAGAGATGATAAACCCAAAGGATACAATAAAAAATATTAACTTAAGGTTACCAATCATAAATGAACCAAAACCACAGAAAAAGCAAGAAAATACCCCATCAAAAACAACAATAAACACACAGAAAATGATGGCAAAGACTTCAACATTAAAGAAATCAACATTCATTAAGGTAATTTCAATACCCCAATGTATTGCCTGCAGAAATGATTTGTGGAAATCTTATGTAATTCATCATAGTCGCATTTGCATGTTCTGAAAGGTGATGCAGAAGGCTATTGAAAATGTCTTAGGACGATCTTTTGAGAGTCTTTGCCATTGTTTCATGAATATAAACAAAAAAGAGTAAAGAAAGAATAAAATAGGAGATTGAAAAGAAAGATTGAGAAGAAAAACAAAATGGGATTCAACGTTGTGTGTATTGGTGATACTAAAACAGCATGGGAAGCACAGAAAATGCAGAAACGCTCTCTGTGTATTCCAAAATCGTAACCCCAAAGTGGTCCTAAATTATCATATTATTTTACTCACCCCTTTGGCATTCTGAATTTTCAGTATTAGAAAAATTGCTTTAATTAGTAAAATGTGAATCGTCTTAAATCATTCTTATCTCATGGCAAAAATTACTGTTAAAAGGGTGACAATAAACAATTTGTAATACATGTATTCCTCTATCGTATAATTGATGAGCTATTATTTGAAGGATTTTCTATAAACATTCCTTCATGAGACAGTTTAGTGGGTAACATTGGACAATTCACAGTGAAACATAGTCTTAGAAACATAAACAAATTCAATAAAAGCAACTAGTGTTAGCAGTCTAGAAATGCCATGACAATCAAACACATATATTCATCCTTTTGACCTTTACAACATCACTGCATTTCTTAATGCACTGCTTATAAATTGAAAATCATCATCATCATCTAGCAGCCTTTTCATACACAGCTAAACTTCTTTAAACATGACTAGTTTAAACGTGTTTCGAACGGGTTTAAACTAATCACGAGCCTTTCACACACAGAAATTTTGGTGCGATCTTTAATCGTTTCGTGATTAACTACTGCTCGTAAAATGCGCAGTAGTGCCATTGCGCATTGAAGGTCATGTCACGTCAATCAA